>APFE030557959.1:4126-49010 GCA_000404065.3 Pinus taeda | reverse complement strand
GGGTTGAGCAGCGCCAGTAGACTGTCCAGTAGGTTGGGCTATCTGAGCAGAAGGATAACCTTGCTGATACTGAGGTTGGCCTACCTACTGATACTGAGGTTGACCTACCTGTTGATACTGAGGTTGCTATTGTGCGGCAGAAGGTTGTCCTAACATACCAGATGGATGAGTGGGCTAGGCAGGTGATTGGCCCAACTGTGTTTGAGGCTGACCGGCTTGCCCAGAAGATTGAGTATACTGGACAGTTGGCTGACCAAATGGTATGCAGCTTGTCCAGAAACTTGGGTATACTGGACGTTGGGTTGATTTGGGTTAACAAATGATTGACCGGTTTGTCCAGTATGAGAGCCTTGCTGGATACCAGGTTGAGCTTGCTGAGTGGAAGGTTGGCCTGGATTACCAGTAGGTTGCGTATGAGAGGTAAAAAAAGGACCACTAGAGGCAAAAGGGTTTCCTTGGGAGGATTGTCCTTGTAGGTTTTGCTGAGGTGGTTGTTCGGGTTGCACATACGACGCTTGACCACCATGATAAAATGTGGAATCCCAATCTATTAACAGCAGAACTGAAACCTCTATAGTCGGTTGACCTGTCCTAGTCCCAGGAGGTGGTAGATGCTGATAGTATTGCCCTTCAAGTGGGACATTCGATGTAGGATCAAAAACCTAGGAATAAAGAGGTCGAAGGTCGACTAAAAATAGGGGTCGAAGAAGCCACAGATACTGTTGGAGGGGTTGTGACTGAGGTAACAACTGTACCGCGATGTTGTGGAGTCAAAGGCTCCGTATTGGAGAAAATGGGTGGTGACCAAATAGAAGTCGGAAAGGGAGATGACAGAAAATCACGCAATGCTCTATAGCCAAGAGGTAGTCCCCCAGTAGCAGGAGTTCTACTAACATGTGTAGATTCCATTGTGGTGGGAATCTCGTCCCCTGGCACACCGGATTCGTCAGTTGTAGTAGGGGATGGGTTTTCCATATCAAAAGGAAATGGTTGTCGAGGAGAAGTGTATTCCCAAAAAGGGACACCATTTTGAGAATGTTCCCAAATAGGGTTCGAGTAAAATTGGTAATTCTCGTCGCCTGGAGCACGAGAGTTAAGCGGTTGTATACTTGGAACAATAGGAAGCGTTCTGCTCACAACTGGTATCTCGGGAGATGATATTGGTAATTCTGCCAGGATGGGACTTTACAAAATCCTAGGGAATCTAACGAAACCAGACCCTACTCAGACTAGCGCAAACAAAATTTAACCGGGTTATATGTTATCATGGTCAAATAAATTTTAAGACACTGAACTTGACCTTTTCATTTTTTAAGAGTCGAGAAGACGACAAAAAGATGACTCTAGTATCCTTCAAATGTTTAATGAGCACGAATTGATAAAATGCTCACTTACACCTTTTCTTTTAGGGAGTCCGAAAAGGAACAAAAGTGACTACTCTGGAGAACTAGGCAAGAGGTTTACCAAACAATCCGTAAAACTGCTTATACACCTTGGCAATCAGATGAAAACCAAGGACTTCCCGTACTATAGTCAATCTTCTCGAATGTCGTGTTCAGTGCATTACGGCTTGTAAGGCGGCAGACTCGGCTTCCTATGGATAGAAGGTTGTAAGCCTATAGGGGTCTCCCAATATATACGCGACGGTATGTGGGAGCACAATCGGTACTGGCACCTATTGTTTCACCGTGGAGGAATCACCCAACCACTCTACGGTAAGCTACCAGGTTTAAAGATGCCGGAACACGTCTCTAAGCTAGACCTCTAGAATATTTGCATTATGTTCCAATGCGTTGTTAGGTTCATTCAGTTTATTTTACAGTTTATCTTCAATTATGTTTCGGTTTTTTGGTCCTATCGTATGTGATCTCTCGAAACTTCCTAAATGCAAACTATATGCCAAAATTATATCATTTAATTCAATGAACTCTATCTATAGGAGAGTTGAGATCTTTACACAAACAAAATGATCAACAAGGATCCTAATGTAGCTAAGAACAAGAAATGAAAGTTTTTTTTCTTTTTAAAAGCAACAAATAACAATAAATGCTAATTAATATAATGGAAAAAGATCTTTTGTTTTTCTTTCTTTTAAAATAGCATAATGCACTTAACAAACCTCAAGAAATATTCACAAATGTAAACAAGATATTCACAAGTGTAAACAAACACACTTCACTCAATGGAAATAGAACCAATTCTGAAACATCAAGATGACCTATCAAAGCAAGGAAAAACACAAAGACTTTCAATGAACCATGTGATCTAAGTTCAGATGAAGTCAAGAAAAATCCAAACAAGCTAGAAGTGAATCACTCGAAGCATAGAATACCAAACTTTCACAACCACTAGATGAGTGCGGAAAACAACCAAAAAGTTGACTGGATTATCAAACCACAACTTCCCTCAGAAGGCTCGACATGTAAAGCCACTAGGTGTTTTAGGGCTAGGATACAAAATCGATAGAAATAAGCAAACAACTGAAGGATAAAAGTAATAACCAGTCACAGAAAGGTCTAACACACTTCCAGAAGCTGCAAAAGATATGGCAAGATACAAATCCAAGCTCAGAAGGCTGGAAAACAAGCGATCTGAAAAGGTTAACAGGTCTGGCGCGACTGTCAGGCTGTAACTCACGCTATAAAGGGATTGGCGCGGGTTGTTAGTTAGCAGCATGCGCCAACTAGCGTCACTGTCTGACGAAAAGCCGCACTAATAAAGTTTGCCAGGTCAAAAAGAAAAACAAGCGGTCCAAAGCTTGGTTTATAGTATCTAGAAAGGCCAGGAAGTAAGAGGCAACAAGAAATTCAATCCAAAAAGCTATCCAAGCAAGCAAACAAGAGAAAACCAAAGAGGCAAGAAAAACTCCAGGTTGTTCAGTCCGTAAACCAAACCGGAGATTGACTGAAGTGGCTTTGATCTACTTCACTAATGCAAAGCAATAGTGTTTTGAAGGCTATCTGGCCGTACTTCAGGCTCCGTCCAAAGTTTACAAATCGAACAACAAGTTAAAGCTCCCCAGTGGAGTCGCCAAATTGTTGAATAGGTAAATCCCCTCTACGGATAGAGGCGATCCCACTAGCCCAAATGGGGTCTAGCAACAATCAAACAAGGCTAACACGCAGGTTCCTAATTGCAAATCAAAGATCGATGATGAGGGCCTACCTGGATTCCAACGCTAGTACTTGTAGAAGAGTCTTCGATCCCATTCCTTTGCTCTGGCTAGTCACAATCCCCACGATCCTTGTGAACGGACACCTGCACATGCAAAGAATGACACAAATACAAGCGTAAAATCCAATAGATGCAACTATATATCAGTCAGAAAGGATATAACTCAATCATCATTATAAAGACAATAAGAGTGGAACCATAATGATAGTCATCTATTAATAAATAATAGGCAGAGAAAGATACAACCAAGGTTCTGACGTTGAACCTATTCTCTGGTTAGGTGAGTAGCTATGTATGCCTTGCAATAGACCTTCTCTCTCTCAGAATTCCGGCAGCATAACCTCCCTATGCTTCAAAACTCTTACTATCACTCTAGCATTACTCCAGAACTCACAAAACTAGCTTGTCTAATGCATGAGGACAGACTTTTATAAATGGAGAAGGGAGGAAGGTTCAATGTACCAGGACACCCATTGTGGATCGACATTATCTCCAAAAATCTACTGAGGATAGGTGTCAAGGATAGATGATGACTCTCAACCTCTATCAGATAGATTTTTCCTTCAAAAGACTTCATGATCTGAAAGGAAAAAACATACGGGCGCGCGTTCACCAAAAATCATTACCAAACTTAGTTGGCGCGAGTGTTGTTCTAGGACAGAGCGCCAATGGGTGCGCCCCCTTTTGAGGATCTCAGTGATTGGCGCGGATAAGACACTGTGTACTTGCGCCAATGGAAAAAGGGCACTTTTCAGGGATAATTTGCAGAAGGTGTCTTCAGGGAACATGAAGTACATACTCAGGGGAACATAATGCAAATGTTTTTAGGTTATGTCACTGCTCACAGGTCCCAGAATGTATCCTCCAATGTACTAAAATCGGGGTAACAGGGACGGTGACCAATGGTGACAAATTACTGTGTAACATTTCCTTTCCAACCTTATTGATATTTCGTCTTACACTTTGATTTCTCATAACAATGATTCAACTTCCAATGACATCTTCAATTACTCAATCTGATCTTTAAATTCTAATGGTAATCCACTAACAAACCTTTGAACTTTGGCTTTCTCATCTTTAATATATGGTACATACCTTAAAAAATCTAGGAAATTGGTCGTATAATCCTCATCCATCATTGATCCCATCTTTAGCTCATAGAAATCCTTAACTTTATTGTCATAGTACCTTCATGGGAAATATTTATTCTCAAAACGTCTCTTGAATTCATGTCAACTCAACTTGTTTGTCTTGATGTCTCTAACCTAATTCAAATCTTCCCACCAAATGTAGACTTTCCCTTTAAGGCTGAAGATATATATTCTAGCCCTCATGTTCTCTGTGTAATCATGCAACTCAAGGAACTTCTTCAACCCAAGTAACCATGCCTCTACATCTTACGGTCTCTTTAAATCTCCATCAAAGGTAGGTGGCTTGGATTTCTTTAAATGATTTGGAAGGTATCCCTTGTCATTCCTCTTGTAAGGATGATAACGATGATGATCATGGTACCTGTCGGAACCAGAACTAGAATAGAACATGTATTCATCACCTCTCCTATCAGGTTTGTCCAAGAACCTATCCTCTTTGATCGTATCACTTGTATCCGACATGTTACTACCATGATACCTACTATAATATGCTCCATTATTCTTATCGTCTTGTCCGTGACTGATCCTAAGCAATCCCTATCTTCGTAAATATGACAAACTCTAAAGGATAACTACATTAAAATTTTCATATTTCTCATGTTCCTGAATGATTCTGTCATTATCTACTTTGCAGTGTCTTATTTCTGCCTTCAAACTTCTCAATGTGTCTACTATGTTAGGAGAGTTCCCATCAACATGCTACTCATGCGATCTATAGGGAGAATCTCATGAGTTGTAATCTATCATCTTTCTTGTCATATTAGACCTTATTCCTGCAAGTATATGATGTCATCTAAACCAACATATAAAGATATTCAACATACCTTTGTATTTCTCAAGGGAGGAAATCTTGCCTGTGAGATCAACTAGGTTAATGCAATACATATATCCAAACATAATAATATCATTATATAGACATCTATAAACCATTATCCAGTTATCATGCATGAATATTCCATAACCATGACAATGCATGCATAAAAGCATATAGAAATTGACATGCATAAGAAATGCATAACCGACATGCACTCAAGACGACCACATCGAACAATAATCACCATCATCATCTACATGGCGACAAAATTGCAAAAATGAGCACCACCATTCATACACAACAAGAACATAAAGCACAAGCATAAAGAACACATATCCAACTGACATGTATGCATGTCAAACACATTCCACACATCCAGTCCAATGGGTGTGTTATCGCTCAGGTTGTCCCTAGGCTCCTGTAGGGATACGACCGAGGTAACCACAAACCAATCTTTGGATTGCAGGTTCTAGCCCACCTACAATCAGAGAGGGCTCTCTCTTAATGATTTAACTTTGTTGATGATTTTAGGCTAGCTTTTTGGTTCAGGGGTTTTTGTTTGTGTTTGGATGGAAGGAAAATGCTTTCAGGCAGAGAGGCAATTCATGAAGTGATAAGTTTCAAACCATTGGGCATGGAGTCATGGGTTAGGATTATCAGTGCGTTTTCTTGGTCATAAGAGAAATATGAAGCAGGATAGCTACTCATAACACAATATTCAAACTAAAAGGATGAATGATATGTAAGGAATGAGAGGCACTTAAGAATCTCTCACTCAGCTTAGCAGAGGGAAGGATGATCTCTATCTAGGAGCAATGAAGAATCCCTGGATAACTGTCTAAGGTTAAGCAAAACATGAGCCATGTGGAATTCATATTTATGCCTAAATAGAGGAAAACATAAAAAAACAACAGAAATTGAGCATAGAGTGTATTTAAACAAATTCTAAGCTAATCTTCTTTTCTGTTGTTTAGATGGTAGCTTATGAAAAGAAAACAGAGGTAAGAAGCACTTATTGAGTTATGCAACATCACGAGAATTCCATAATCACTCTTCAACTAGTAAACACAGTGGACAATCCATTCTCCAAAGCTCATAAGCAGTCTTTGATTACAGAAACTTATCAGGTGTTACAATGCGAGTCTCTCCTAGAGCAAAATCGGCTAAAGATAGCTTCTTTACTAACCAACCAACCAACCAACCCTTAATACAGTATTCAGGGTTGTCTTTATAGTGCAAATATCTCAAACTATTTATTACAATTGACCTAAAACAAGTCTACAAAAAAATCTTTCTAAACCTAAAAGTACCAAAATTAAATGCAGGTAAATATCTATTGAACTGTGTCAGAGGTAGTTGGATCAAAAAGAGTGCAATGTGGCCCTTGGAAGCTCGATGCAGTACTGCCGGAATAACTATGCTTTGGGATCTGCAGTTCTATTCTGGTGCGATTTAAATGTGCAATAACCATGATTTCAAAGTTTTGAGTGGCCTCGCCCTCTTTTTTGACTTTTCTGGAAGGTATTTAATTTTCTCCTGCTTTGGGCTGCTGTTAAGATGTTCGTTGATACTCTTTGCTGCTACATTGATGGTCTCCGCCGCTTACTGATACTCTTTGACGTGCTTTCTCTCTGTGGATTTGATCTGATACTCTTTTAATATCTGTCTCTGGTCTCTTCCTGTCTTCCAATTGGTTTAATTTGGCAATCGCACATCGAAAATTGCCTTCGTTTCTCATTCCGGAGCTCCGAAGCACGACTTTTGCTCTTGCGCGAATTTTCGGTTTTTTGGATGCTGACATCAGCATGATGTTAGTAGTACGATGGATGACGTCAGCATGATGATGTCAGCAATGGGGTCCTTTGGTACGGATGTGACGTGAGCATGCTGACGTCATCAAGGTGACGTGGCAGTACGGCAGGGTGAGGTGGCAGGGTGACGTGGAGGCAACATAGCAGGGTGAGGTGGTGCTCTTGTTACGTGAGGGGAGGGCGGTTTTCCCTGGGCATCAGACCGCCTTTGGTACGGAGGTGGTTTTTGTCAGGGGCGGCTCGATGCAATGGGAGGCCGCCACCTGTCCCGGTGTACGACGGTAAAACCATTGGACATCGGGTGGTAACCTACCACCACCATCGGGCACGTGATGTGAACAAGGACCATTGGATCTGGGGGAGGCGATCCGATGGTGGACGGGAAAGGGAGATGCACGGGGTTTAGTAAAGCCGCGCGCGCGCGTTAAAGGCTTAATATTTCGTGGCACTGTGGGTTTTAACTTTAGAAAAATGGGCAAACTGTGTTATTGCGCGGTGGAAACATATCAAACAAACATTAATAGTTTTCACAGAAGACTACGTGGGGAGGGTTATTAGCCTTGTGGAAGAGTTTTCTTAGTGTTTGGAAGGGGTCCAGACACTTGGGAGTGGAAATTTTTTGCAGAGGGAGGGTTCTTACTAAAGTCCAGGTGACTTAGTAATTCCCAGCGAAGTATTTATGGTTATATTTCAACCAAGGGGAGGGGATATTTACATAAGGGGATTATCTACATAGTTTTAGTATGGGGATAGGGAAAATATAGGGAGTTAAATAATAGTGTTAGTAATTAATATGGAGATGACAAGAAAGAGCTAGGCTTCAGAGATCTTAGTCTTCAAAGGGGAGATAGAACCTTATAGAGAAAGTATGGATCCTCTTGAGTGAAGCAGATCTTCACTGAGGCTAATGACATGAAAAATGATGAAACTAAGAGATATCAAGTAGATCTTGACCTATTTTTGGGGAAATTAGTTTATGATTTGGGGGAGATGGAGAAAGGGAAGTTAGTTATGCCTGTTTTGAGCTCTCTCACATAAAACTGTCTGGTGATTGTGCCCTGAGTAGAGATGACACCTTGAAAACATGGAACTGATCAGAAATCAAGATTCTGCAACCTCAAAACTACCTACCCATCCTACTTACCTAACATTTTTTCTTCTTTTGGTTTGGGTGCACTTGGACTTGTAGACCCATCATTTCAATTTTTTCTTTTTATGCCTTCCTATCTACAAACTACCCTTTTTACTTCCAAGGGCCCAGATTAAGCAGTTGGGCTCCTTTGATTCCCTACCTATCTAAGAATCTACCAAGATTAAGCTATTTGGATAGATTTTCATACTCTATATTCTAAAACAGGAAATTGAAACCTAGGGAGACCAAGATTAAGCTATTTGGACCTCCCTTTAGCTGAAAATTGTACAAAACTGGAATGACTTTTCAAAATTTGGAAAGCAGTTGGATGAACCCTGAGTAGCCTTCTTTGCTTGCTGACTGTTTAGAAAATATGGAGCATTGCAACATGAAAAGTATGACATATTTGGCCTGTAAAATGTCAATCATGAAATATGAGTAACCTGCTGCAGCAGGAGGCTAATAGGGTGAACCATGCTCATATACCAATCTATAATACTCTCCTCCAACATTTACCTAAGCTAACCAATCCACTGGGGTAAACATGTGACAAAGAGTTAATATGATATTATTTGACATCCTACATCACCCTAAGGAAGTGGAACTGAGAGACAAACACTTTAAGGACCTCCCTTAGGAGCTAAAGAACCTTTAGAAGCCAACCAATACATCCAGGTGTCTAATCCCTTGTATAAATTTCTTCCTCAGTAAACTAGACCCCCATTCACTCCCATGGCAAGCCTTCCACCTGTACCTAGAAGATCCCACGAGGAACCCAAAGCCACATGTACCTAGAAGATCAAAAAGAGGCAAAAATAGAGTTCCTCGTCAAGCTACTACCCATGAAACTAAAGAAGAATCTAGTCAACCTCAGGTTTAAAAACATGAAGAGATCCATGTAAAAATTCTAAAAGTTGAGGTTGAGGTTTATGAAGGAATAAATCTAACCCAATAGAGGAATTTAGAAGAGGAGGAAATAAAACAAGAAATTTCAAAGAGAAAAAAGGGTAAACAGAAGATAAGGAAACTGAGATAGTTAGGTTTTTGGGCAAGAGTACCCACAACCGAACTACATAAAATCTTAGGTTGAAATTCAAGGCCAAAGTGAATCCCAAATATAGAGAAACAATCATTATCCTTAATGAAGAAGAAAAAATAGAGCATGTTTTAGAAGGTAAGAAAAGACAAAGAAAAGCAGAGTACACTGAGAAAGGAAAAAGAAAAACCATAAAACATCATAAAATTTTACCAAATCTAGCTAGGAGGGTGACAATGAATCGATACATGTTGCACATCCTTGCTCAAGTTGCAAATGACACGGGGATTTGATCAATTCACTCCAGGGGATATAGTATAGTGTAAAGCTAATTTTGTTGCACCAAAACCCTAATATATATTTAACATTTTGTTTTACCATGGTAAATGCAAGGAGTAATAATTTTGAGTATATTGTGGTAGGATATCAAATATTTGTGTGGCCTGAGGAGTACAAGTCAACATGACGAAATCCAGCAGTAAAGATGACAAATAATAACACATTTTGGCATCATTTCTAGCTTCATGCATCAGTTGCCTACGAAGAGGGAATGCGAGTTGAGCTTTAGAGTTTAAGCATGTATAGAAGCAGATTGTTCCAGATCCTATCTTGCAACATATAGCTCATTCTTCTTCCAGGATACTAGTAGAAGAAGCATCTAGCATCCCTTGTACTCTATTTTGGCTAGAGATTATGTATCAGACTAGTGATCTGAATAGATCATAATATACGGTTTTTTGTGATTTTGTCAGTTCAACGTTCAAAGACTATGTAAATATTTTGTAATTACTGATACCATACTTCAAGGAGATGAAACTCTATTGTAATTTCTATATATTTCATCAAGAATATGAAGAAAGGTTTGCATTTTCTGAAAATTATAGTTTCATTGTCTATGTGTTTTGAATGCTTCAATATTTTCATTTTCCATGATCAGTGGATTCTAAACGGTGATATACATATTCATGAAATAGTGGATGTTAGTATGTATCTCTATGTTTTCTGAATTTTCTCCTCCAATAATTTGACAACTGTGTTTCCTCTGAATCTTTGGAATGTTGAATTAATTCAGAATTCATTATTTCTTGATGCTTTTAGTTAAGATTTCAAAGGTTGTCATTATGATCCTCTAAAGCCACCCTAGGATTCATTATGAATTTGCTATTATGGTGGATTCAGTTTCTTCTTCTTCACTCATTTATATCAAATGGAAAAGGTCTAGCATCTGTTATCCACCTTGCCTTTATGAATCATGTTAAGACAACCAAAATCATCTTAAATTACCTTAAAAATCCTAGCTCTTCTACTACATCACCCAATGAGTTATTGCTTTCAGGCCCAACGAATCCCTACATCAACACAACCTATCCAAAGGATATAGCCACAATGTGAAAGTTAGAGAGATCCCTCTCTGGATTGAAGGGGCTAGCCTTCAAGATACAAGTTGGAGTGAAAAGTTTTCCTTGGAAACTTCTCTTCCACAACCCAGAGAAACTTTATGAGTGCTAACACAATCGCTCTGACAATAAGACCTCCATGTGACTGTGGCCTTTTCCAGGCAATTTTGTGCCAACAAACTTGGGTTCTGGCCCACTTTTTCAGTGCTAGGAATCATGGTTTTTCCCAAAAATTGATGAAACTGTTAGAAATGATAAATAACAAGATGAAGCAGCCTTTAATGCAAAACTTGAAAAACAACCTAACTTGACAAGGCCTAGCCATGACAGACATTCCGTCAAACACATCATCAAAATGTAATGTACAGGTCATATAAACACATCTGAGCATAGGGACTTCATATTTATCTGAGAATCATTAAGAAGGTCTGATGCCATCTCATAATAGCTCCAATATAATCTATTAGGTATACATTCATTAACATTTCATTTACTAAACAAAACATGATGAGAGGTGTAACTCAAGTTTGTCATGAACCATGCTTATGGTTGTTATCAGTTAGTTTAACATGGTCACCAAATGTCACATGCACACACTAATCCCCATTCTTGACGAAATTTTGTAGCTAATGCAGGGATTTGACTAGATTTCACGTTGTCATATAAATAGGTAGAGGAACTCCATTTTTGATTGCGTATCCAAGGAAGGTGCAAAGTAGAACGTGGGCTCATGGAAGATTATGGAATATGTGGGAGACACACATTATGAGTACTACCATAGGCCTTTCATAGACAACTTGCAATGAGATCTCTTGTTTTATCTTGATGATGTATTTGACATTTTGACAATAATTCTCCTTTGAGAGCTTTTGGGTTGGAAATATGCCCTTTTTGACTTATGTAATTTTTATAGTATAGATATGACCACAAAATGTTATGAATAGGTCATACAAGCCTCCTTGTGTTATTTTTAATGAATGACTATTTCCAAAATCCCCTTTTGAATGCATTGTGATGAATATACAAAATGTAATGTTCAATTTTATTAATGAAAATTATGATTTTTATTGGGAAAGAAGACAAAATATCCCTAGAAGCGAGAGTACTCGTTTGAAAATTACTAGGAAAGTAAACTCATAACAGAATAATGTATTTGAGAAAGGAAAATCAAATTTTAATCTTGGACTAATCTTAGAAATGAAGAGACTTTAAGGAATAATCCTATATATCATTTATAAATATGTCGCCCTAAAATTTGTATAGGTATTTGCATGTCATTAAAATGTTGAGAACCATAAATGAGGATTTTAATCTCCAAAACATCCAATGAAAAATATGAGTTGTTTTAGTAATTGAATTCATCATTTAGAATGCACAACATATGCTTTAGGTTCAATACTATATTTGCATGAAAAATCAACAATATTACTGTGTCCAAAAATATTGGAAGCAAATTTCATAATTGTACTTGTGTAAAAAGGAGAGGTGATTATGTCCCATATAATCGATAGTCATAGCTGGGAACTAGTTGATTTTATGAAACCTATGGATGCAACCTCCTAGATATAACCTATAATTAAGTCTCACATGGGAAAATTTGAAATTTTCAATAAAAAATTTATAATGTTAGTTGCATGTAATATTCCTAACATTTGTGAATGAAAAATTGCTAATTGGTTTTGCCTAGTTTTGATTAAAAGGGGGGAAATATTATTTTTATTAGAAAAATGCACTCCAATAATATTTTATTCAAGAATAGAAACAATTCTTGTTTTATTAAAATAATAACAAAATGCTATTAAGTGGAAAATGGCATATTAAAATGGAGTTTATAAGCATGGAGAGAAATTATTGTTGGTCACTATAATTTCTTATTTAATTAAAACAATGAAGTGTTACATAAATTATCAACCCAGGGAAGTCTGTTTATTTCAAAGGCAATGACACACTGTATATGCTTAATCTCAAAAACAATCCAAAGTTGTAGTAAAAGTTACACTAATCACACCTTGCTTTGAACAGACTGATGCTCTACCTTGAATTACACTAAAAGCAATCTTTCTATTACAAAATTCAAGATTCAAAGGAAAACAATTATCAGAAGAATCCTAGATTATATTAAGAAACGACAACCTAGGAAAAAGGAACCTTTCAGCAATCTACAAAAGAAAAGACTAACTATGTTGTAATAGAGAACAAGACCCTATTCCCCAAAGTAGGAATCTTCAGCACCTGTCTCTGACTATCACACTTTCATAAACTCATTCTATAAACAAAATTACCAATCGAAATGATCAACAATTACCTAGGAATGAATTGTATGAAAACGATGCAACAATCAGTTGAAACAGAGTTTCACCAATAGATAACATAGTTCTAACAATGCTTAAACAAGACTTCAGTAATGCATAACAGAGTTTTAGCAAATGATAGCAGAGTTCTAACAAGGCATGAATGAAAACAATAATTAGCACACTACAGAAACTAACGGGTGAATCTTTTGAGGAAGATGGGCCCTCTCGTTCTCACAAGATTCCCCAGGAATGAAAGGGAACTAAGAAGAAATGCTCAAAATGATATTTTATTCATCTGTCCAATGTAGCAAGTTACAATATCAAAAGTAAACACGCTCCTTCTCTGTAATTCCCTTCTAGCTAAGCCTTTTGTATTCCGTCTTACCCCCTAATGTTGATTTCCCTTCTTATTTAAAGAGGAGAATCCTCTTAATACAATTAAGAATATGATTACATGTGTACATACAAATCCTATTCTTAGTTTGATCTAATCTTCTATGCTGGAATAGGATATTTTGATCTTCCATACCAAAATGCCATTACAGTGGTTGTAATGGTGCTCGTTTTGTGGTACAGCTATTGCGGCCAATGTAACAGCTCCCTTAATTATCTTTTCTTGTTACTATTTTATATGAAATACTATTTTAGCATCACAAATCAAGGATTGTTTTAGCATTGCAAATTATGGATTGTTTCAGCATCGCAAATCATAGATTGTTTCAGCAACGGGATTTGCGTATTGTTTAACTGTTTCAACAACGTGGTCTTCAAGTAGCAATGATATATTAACTAGAGCCTTGAAAATGTTTTAGACACAATATATTTTTGATTAATGGCTAATTATGAAAGTAATGTAAAATTACATGTAAAAAAAATTAAACATAGAACAAAGAGAAGAAACATTATATACCTTTGGAAAAATAGATTAAGGTGATAATGTAGGATTAAATATGAGTAGGAAAAGGATGTAATGATAGAAAAAAGTATGAGAAAAAAGGTACAATATAGGGTCCTAACATCCCCCCAAACTAAAAATGTTTCATGTCCTTGGGCAACTTCAATCTGGTTTAGAATCCGGATATTGACTCTTGGTGTGCAAATTACTTATGCAGTTTCTGTAGAAAGTACTCTATGTTGGGGCTCTGAATCCATGAACAAATTGTAGCCTTTGCCAGGCTGCTTCTTCAACCTTCTTGGGCAACCTATGATGAGCCTGATACTTCTCTGTTGGCCTCCATAGAATGGGAAAATGCAACTGATAACCTATCCAATTTTCAACGCATTTCTAGACACATTTGATGTAGCTAGGTACCCGGAAGATTATTGTCACAAGATTGATAGGGAAAAATGGATTGTGCTCCTGCCTTTGCTAAGAATATTGTTGCCAAAACATGTTATTTTCTTTTAGGGTAGTAGTCTCTTTGGATTTAATAAACTATTGAAAATCCTGAAGTATTATTGCCCGTAGTTGCCGCATATGTTTAACGATCCCTGGTTTCTTCAAAAATTGATGATATTCTGTAACAAAGGTGTTGGCCTTCTATGGTTCTGGTTGTATCCAGAGGAGATGGTTATCTGCATTATGCTTGGCAGCTAGAAAAGAATTCTCCCATGTAATATGGTTGGTAAGAAGGCAGGCGAGTGCCCGAATCTGGATATCACCAACAAGACGATTAAGATTAAGCTATATGTCCTTAGGAATGGCTTCATTATGAAGATATAAATCACGTAGTAGATCTTGATCTTTAGTAGAGGCTTCTGTAAAAGTTTTAACAAAATCTGCTCGTTTGAGCACTGCATAGGGTCTTCCATCTTTAATTGCTTTCATCTAAAAGAATGCAAGTCACTCTGTAAGGAAAAGAGAGTAATTTAGGGATGCTTTCTTAGTAGCTGACAATTTTTGTACCAAATTGAACATTACGAAAAATTTCTTTTTAACTCCTCATTTTGCTTCTTATGGGCAAGAGATTCTTGGAGTGTTTTCTCCCAAAGCTTCCTAGTTTAAGTATATGTGGTTCAACCAAAGTAGTTTGTGCTCCTGCAAGATTTTGTATGTAATAGCATACTCCTTCTTCCATTTTTTCATTATTACCTACTCATTCCATGGTTGAGTTTGTGTTCCAGCTTGCAAGTGGTAGGCTGAGGTAGATTTTGAGTGGCTTGTTCCACAAAAGTAGGGGTATTGATCTTTCTAGGAGGGGCAGGTTCATCAATAGGCAAAATTTGAGTAGATTGATCCAAAAGAATAGTTGCATCATGAGGCAAAGTTTGAACCGCTTCACTAACTAAAAAAGGAGCTTCAGATTTAACAGTTGTTGTAGGCCAGGGTTCTTGTAGATTAGCTTCACTTTTTGGACCTTTTGAAGGTCCTACTGGTTTTTGTGTAATAGTAGGGCGTTCCTCTCTTTTAACTACAAAATTCATAGGTGTAGAGGAAGCTCTAGGCATTGGGATTTGAACCAGTTTGTAGCCTGCTTGATCATAAATATCCCCACATTGGCTGCAAATATGCTCTCTATAGTAATCATATTTTGTGTTTTTCTCTGCCATGGCCACTGCGCGAGCTAAGGTATACAAATTAAGTTCCTTTTCATAGGCTTCCTTTGTCATTACTAGCTCTTTCTTGTAAGCTTCTAGTTCTGATATTAGAAACTCATTCTCTTGTAAGGGAGAAACGATTGTTAGTTCTAGTCGTTGATCTGTCATAGGTGTATCAAGAGGGGTGACTAGTTCTTATGTAACAGTCATAGCCTTAGTAGTTGGTTCTTGTGTTTCAGATGTAGTTGGTTCTTGTGTAGCAGCTAATTGATGTGAAGAAAATAATGTCGCAACACCCTGGGCATTTGGTTATTGTGTTTCAGTGCTCATGGGTGAAACAGGTGAAAATTCTAGGATTTGGGATGGTGGAGGTGTATGGGCTTTTAGAGAAATGGGTTGGGAGTTTAAAGGTAGTGGCAGTGATTGTTGCTTTTGTTGAAGACCCAATTCGTCTTCTAGGTAAAAAGGCAGGAAAAGTAGCAATTTGCTTCATTCTTTTGCGAGTGGATTTTTCGCCAATGATGGAGTAGGGATGTTTTTCAGGATGTTCAACAACTTCTTGAGGGTTTATGGGTGGATTTTTTAGGAGAGGGTTTTGTTTGGCAAAACCATTTTGGATGAGTAATTGAATGAGATAGTGATGGGTGAGGGAAAGGATGGAGTTTTTAACCTGTATACAATAATGCAACATATTTCTAAGACATTCGAGCAGATATTAAGGAATATTCACCAGTCTAGCATGTCATAAATGAGATAACAAGACAAAGTCATACTGGTAAACTACCTGGTATCAACCTCCACAAGTAAGGTAGTGCTTGAAAAACTTTGCACCTTTTGACTAAGGAGGTGGCAACGAGCTAAGTCGAACACCCTGGGCTTTAAGCTCAACTTGTTCTCGTAGAAAGAGAAAATCCTGCTGGGCATTAAGAATAGTGTGTTTGAGGCTGAAACAGTAAATGCCGGTGATGGGAAGACCAGAAACCTGTGCTATACCATCCTCTCTAACTAAAATCTAAACCCCTTGAACAATAGAATGGTCTTCTTGAAGATTATGAGCAAATTGAAGAACCTGTTATTGATTAAATCCCTGGAGCCTCTTAAAATGACCCAGCCAGCTTACCTGCTAAAAGATTTGGTAGACCTAGGATACAATTCTAGCAGGGTTGTCATGGCAGGTTCGTATCATATAGTAATACCTCCCATAGCTATTTAGCTCAGTAAAATGCACAGTCACAGGGCTGAGTAACCGCACCCGACCAGAGTAAGTTTTGTGGATGACGACATGTAAATGATGGTGAAAAGACGAGATAATGGGTAAAAAGAAGTGACGGTAGCCAGTTCGTGTGAAATGATGGCATAAAGTTTCGATATTCCCCCCCAACTACAACTAAAGTAATGAATTTGAGTGTATGGTGATCATAGTAATAATGAATCAAAATCCTCTCATTAACCAAAGTTCAATTGTATTTACATATAAAGTTTACATACCTCATCTTTACCTTTGATTCATACTTCAAAAAATATAGTGCTTGTTCATAATAGATCTGCAGTAATCATGAAAGAAACTTTGGAATTATGAGAGAAATTGTATCAAGGGTTTTTTTAATCATGGGAGAAAGGTAGTGAAAGGACATAATGTAGCATGAAAAATAGGAGAAGTGAGAGCGAAAGAGCTGAAGAAGATGTTTTTATGACAGGAAATGTTGAATAGTCATGTCTTAGTGATCCAGGTGGATATTGGTGGCCACCTGCCAAGTCCACCTGGACCCCCACCATTGTTTCTCTCAACATTTTCAGTTTCTTTAATTGTAGCACAACTTACTATTTTTAGCAATTTTTCGGGTCCTAAACTCCCGGAGCCGTTTTGAGGCCCTAAACGACGTATTTTGGGAAATCTATGGGCAACATGGGTCCATGGACTAATGTTTCCCTTCCCAAAATGGTAGTGCTCGGATAGATGTTTTTAACGAGCTATTGTATGCATCAAACGAAGATTGTATGCCAAAGTTATCACCCCGGGAAGTTGATGTACGAATTTACCCAAACAGGGCCCACAGTTTGGCATTTCATCTTCTAGGGTTAGGTTTTGGAATGTTAAGGGTTTTCCATTGTTTCTCAACAATAAATAGTCATTTGAGCCTCCCTGTAACATAGTTTAGAGGCATGTAGCCACCACATCGCTTCTCAGAGATAAGCTACCATCGCCCTCGCTGATTTATTTCCATTACTGTTTGTAAACATATTTCAGTATTTTATATTAATGAAATGAAGTATTATTTCCACTGCATATTTGTGTTTATGGTTATCTCTGTAATTTGTTGCGTTCCTGTTTATGTCTAGATAAGTGGTATCAGAGCGGTCTGCTTTTTCTCTGTTTTTCTTTGCATGTCCCCAACGAGGTCGGGATATAAGGATTTAGGACTTGAATTGGTCGAACCTTTGCAAGACCAGCCTCGCAAATCCCGACAGCCTCCCATTTTGGATGAGAAGAAAGATGAGGGGGAAGGAGATCCTATCAAAATCTTTCTTGAAGAAGCCCTCGAGTGACAATGGAACATGATGATGGACAACTTTGTCTAGATCCTTTAGCGGCTACCCAGAAGCAACACATTGGCTTCTAGCAGCTACTCTGGAAACTCCACGGCCTTTTAAGGAGCAAGTCAATATTGAAATCCCCATATTCGAGGGTCAGATAGATGCAAATGCTGTAGATAAGTGGTTTAATCTGCTAGAGGGTTATTTTTTTGTTCATGAATTTTCGAGTCGAGAAAAGATTGTTTTCGCTCTTCTCAAAGAAGCCCCCCATGTCAAGGACTAGTGGGAAACCTATTGCGAGCAGAAGGATGAAAATACTGGCTCACTATTTTCAGTCACACCTACCTAGAACTCATTCTGGGATGCCATCAAGGAATAGTACTACCCTGTCAGAAGCTATGAGGAAGAATACATAAAGTGGACCACACTGTGGCAGGGAAGGGACCAAGACGTGTTGGAGTTCACCAATCTTTTCAATACCCTTCATACAAAGTTGGGTATCAAGGATTCGGAGCAACATTTGATACTCAAATATCTTGGCTACCTACACAAGTACATCCAGGAACAAATAGAATTCCCGAACATCTCCTCGCTTGGCACAACATACCGATATGTCGTCAAGGTCGAGCAGAAGTTTAAACAAAAGAAGCGAGACTTTGGATCTGTGAATCTAAAGCAAAGGAAAGGTGCCCCTAAACCACATAATAAAGGACAAAGCCAAGGCGAGGTAGCCCAATACAACCCACAAAAGTTGCAAGTAAAGAACAGTGCCCGAAGCCGAGAAAGGACATGGGAAAATTGTGTGAGTTCCATAAGAGCTCCACTCACAACACTAGTGAGTGTTGGGCCAAGTAGTCACTGGTGGTTGAGCTAAAGGTTTCAGAATCAGATGCTTGTTCCAACTTTGAGTCAGAACTTGATAACAGGAATTACAAAGGGAAGCAGATCATTGATGCGGATCCCAATTCCATTGTTTCTACCGCCAAGATCCAGAGAAATGAACCCGAAGATCCAGAGGAGGAGGAGCGTCTCTTCCACTCCTAGATGTGGGTAAAAGGCTCCCTACTATGGTTCATTATCGATAGCGGGAGCCAAAAGAACCTCATTTCGGCAGAGGTCATGAAGCGGTTGGGCTTACCTACCATAGCACATCCACAACCGTACACCATCGGGTGGCTTCACCAAGTAGGGGATATTCACGTGAGCTAGCAGTGTCGCCTTCCATACAACATCAAGCCCTTCACGAATGAGGTATTGTGTGACATTTCTCCCCTTGAAGTTTGTGATGTATTATTAGGAAAACCATAGTTGTGGAAGTGACATGCTATGTATGAATCAAGGCCCCATGATGTTATTATTACAATGGGAAATAAGTTGTACAGGATACCAGAGGTAGCACCGCCTACCGTCATCTCTTTGATTACCACAAAACAATGCAGTAAGCTCATTTCCAAAACTGGGAAATTTGTTTTCCTGATGATACACCCTCAAGGAAAGAAGAAGACGGTGGCCACGGCCTCTAGATAGGGCTCCTCCACACGAAAAATACAGATGGACAAGGTCATGGAGGAGTACGAGGACATCTTCACCTCCCTCACAGGGGTTCCTCTGCACTATCAGGTCAAGCACTCCATCAATCTGACCCCACGTGCACCGCTACTCAATGGACCAATTTATCAGTGCTCCATTATGGAGAATGATGAAATCAAGAGGCAGATTTAGGCGCTGCTATAGAAAGGTCAAATCCATCTAAGTTCATCACGTTGTGGGAGCCCAATCGTGTTGGTACAGAAGAAGGATGGGACTTGGAGACTTTGTATTGACTATCAGGAACTGAACAAGATCACTATACATAATAGGTACCCAATCCCATCGACTGATGACCTCCTAGACCAATTAAAGGGGTGAAATATTTCAACAAGATCGATCTAAAGTTAGGATATCACCAGGTACCAATTGAACCCTCTCATGTGTGGAAGATTTCCTTCAAAGCCAAGGAGGGCCTTTTTGAATGGTTGGTTATGACTTTTTGATTAACGAATGCTCCTGCAACCTTCATGAGGCTAATTGATGACATCTTGCAGCCATTCACCGACTCATTTGTAGTGGTATACTTGGATGAAATTCTGATCTTCAGTGAGATTTGGGAAGAGCACCTCCACCACATCCAACAGGTTCTCCAAACATTGCGGCAACACAAGCTATGTGCCAATTTGGAGAAATGAACTTTTGGCATGACCCAGGTTCAGTATCTGAGATACATTATTGCTGAATAGGGGGTGCATGTGGATCCAACCAAGATCCAAGTCATTCAGGAGTGGCCATCTCCAACCACTCTGATAGAGCTCTGCAGCTTTCTAGGTCTTGCCAACTTCTACTGCAGGTTCGTGTTGGGGTTTTCTCATATCACTTGGCCCTTGAGTAAAGTCACCAAGGGAGGAGCGAAAGAAAAATTATTTCGGTCTGAATCTCAACAGAAGGCATTCATAGAGTTGAAATATCGCCTTTGCATGGCACCAGTGCTCACATTACCAGATTTACAACAACCATTTGACGTCGAGACAGATGCCTCTGACTATGCTATTGGGGCAGTCCTTAGTCAACATGGGCATCTAGTGGCATATCATAGTGAAACACTCTCAGACACAATCCGAAAGTATCCCACTTATGATAAAGAGATGTATTCCATTGTGCAGTCATGCCGACAATGGAAGCATTACATTTTGTGGAAGGAAATGGTCATCCACACAGACCACCGACCCCTGCACTTCATATAGACCCAAGGGAAATTGCAGAATGATTGCCATCAGAAGTGGTCTACATACCTGCAACAGTTCCATTTGAATATCAAGTATAAGAAGGGCAGGACCAATAATGTTGCAAATTTCCTTAATTGACCACCGATCGTGGCGTTAACCACTGTGCTCAACTCTTGTGGGCACGAGACTTCTGATTGGCCACTTCTCTACGAAATTGACCCATAATTCGGCCACACATACCAGACACGCTTGGAGGGTTGGCATGTTCCATATTTTCACCACCAGGATGCCCTATTATGCCACCTGGGTCACCTTTGTGTTCCTTCAAGCGAGCGTGCCAAGATGATTTGGGAAGCACACTACAGTTGAGCTGCTAGGGATTTCGGGGTCGAGAAAATGGTTGTAGTACTGCAAAAGTATTTCTATTGGCCGAATCTTTAACAGGATGCTGGGAAGTACATCAGATCATGTACTGCTTCTGCCATTGCCAAAATGACTATGTTTTTGTGGTCTTTGACAGCTTCTCAAATATGCCCATTATGGCGCCCGCAAGAAGAATATTACAGCAGAAGCCACTGCTAAACTCTTCTTTGAACGAGTGTGGGTGCACTTTGGGATCCCCAAGTCTATCATCTCAGATCGGGACAGTCGGTTCCTCAATACATTTTGGTCCAGTCTCTGGTCAATGCTGGACACCAAACTCACTAAGTCCATAGCCTTTCATCCTCAAACTGATGGCGAGACAGAGGTTGTCAATAGGATGATTGGACACATTCTACACATGTACAACTTAAAGCATACACATACATGGGACGAGAGCCTCCCCTATTTTCAGCACAGCTACAATCAAGCTCTTCACAGCTCAACTGGCCATAACCCTTTTCAGGTGGGCTTGGGATTCTAGCCACTATGCCCCACTAATGTGGCCATGCCAGTTGTAGCTACTCACATAGATTCGGCTCATTTCTAGTCCAAAACAGACAAGGCAACCGGCTTCATTAAGCACATTCAACATATTCACTAGCAAGTCCATGACATTCTGGAGAAATCAAATGCCAAGTACAAGCAATGATATGATCAACATCTGGTGCCACAACAGTTTCAGGTAGGTGACAAAGTCTAGTTGCATTTGCAAAAGGAACGTCTTACTGGAGCCTATCATAAACTGAGACCACTCTGATATGGTCCTTACACCATTACTAAGGCTATGGGAGACAATGCATTTGAGCTCAACATTCCCCCATTCCTTGGCCTGCACCAAGTGTTCAATGTGGACAGCCTTCGGCCATACTTTCCACCATTTCTAGACACATCTGACATTTTAGAACAGCTCACACCCACAAAATTAAATCGAGATTACATGGAACAAGCTACAATTGATCGGATCATGGACACATAGATCAAGAACACTCACTAATAAAATATCTAACTATATATAGTTGTCAAAGCAGGCCAACTCCTTCACTAGGGCAAGTGGCTCACTAGGGAAAAAGGTCAGCAAAAGTTTCCTCATCTCATGGAAGAACTCAATGCAATGGGGATCATTTATTCTTAAGGGGGGAGGAATGATCCAGGTGGATATTGGTGGCCACCTGCCAAGTCCACCTGTGTTGGTCACAAATTGTCATTGATGTCAGTATGGCAATATTCAACGAAGGAGAGAGAGCCAAAGAAGAGGAGCACACAGAGCCATCAGAGCCAAGAGGAGCCAAGAGGAGCAGAGGTGGTTAAGCATTGTATGAAGTTGCTGGTGAATGCTGGTGAAGGCTACTACAGCTATTGAACATTGTTGAAACACTTGGAGGAAAGTTGCTGAAACGCCAATTTATCCATTGCTGAAACACCAACCTTTTCCGCAACGAACATTGTTGAAATACTTGGAGAAAATTTGCTGAAACACCAATTTCTCCATTGCTGAAACACCAACCTTTTCCATGACGACATTATATTTTTAGCACATCAATCGAAGGTAAACATGAGGAAGCTAAAGCAAATGTAGGAGGGAAGCCAGAAGGTCAAGTGAGTGTTGAGGAAGCCAAAGCTCAAGCAAGCGAGAAGGAAGCCAAAGAGCCATTAAGTAAGCGGAAAAAAATGGACAAAGACATGAGAATGTATAAAACAGTAAAAACAGAGAACTGTTGTGGCTATTGGTATGGTGAAAAACCAGAGTGTGAGGTAGTAAAAGTAGCAGAGGCTGTAGAGGTAGTAGAAGCAGCAGAGGCAGAAGAGCAGGAGTGAGACAACCTCAGCTGAATAGAGTGTAGCAGCATACCTATTTATACAAAGGTTGGGTTCGAGCCCAAGAGGTTGGAGCCTCAGAACTGAACTGGACTGAAGTCATTGGGGGTAGGTGCGCCTAAGTGCAGAACCACTACAAAAAAGAGTTGGTGCTCTGGAGGTTAGAGCCTCACTGAAGTCCAAGTTGGAGCTTGGAAACTATTCACAATCAGATTTATACTTATATTGTATTTATTTCATTGCATTGTCTTGAGTTTTAATAAAAGCATTAATTTCAGCTGTTGCTTTATGTGTTTTGTGTATACATACACAAATCTATATATGTTGTTGGAAATCACTAGAACAATTGAAAAAATAAAAATAAATAAATAATAAGATATACTGATTCACCCCCCTCTCAGTATTTCCAACAATTGGTATTAGAGCAGGCTTCTTCATACTAGCCTAACAACTTGAAGAAGGATCTGCAGCCATGATGAGAAATCATGAGTCATTAGGAAGACCTCCTTTGCTCAATGGCACTAACCTTGGTTTCTAGAAGAAAAGAATTACCTACTACCTAATGTGCCTTGGACCTAAAGTATGGCATTTTGTTCAAAATGAATACAAAATGACTACCACTCTTCCAAGGGACCAGTACGAGAAGAAAGCCTACATCGCAAATGAAAAGGCCATGAACTCCATCACTAGTGGAATCACTGATTCTGAGTTTACAAAAATCATGCACTGCACATCTACCAAATATATGTGGGAGAAGCTAGTTAGCTTGTACGATGGAGACTCAAAAGTAAAAAAAGCAAAGCTTCAAACTCACCGAAGACAGTTTGAAAGTTTGAGGATGGAAGATGAAGAAGACATTGCAGCATACCTCCTTCGAGTAGCTAAAGTGGTAAATTCCCTGGAAGTATTGGATGAAAAAGTTGAAGAAAGTACCATTATTCAAAAGGTATTAAGGTCTCTTCCAGACATATTTGACTTCACAATAAGCGCTATAGAAGAAGAAAAGGATCTAGATACCCTCAAAATGGATGAACTCCATGGAATTCTTACTGCCTATGAAATGAGGAAAGGTCGCCCAAGCTCCAAAGATGCATCATTAAAGGCCTCAAAGTCAAAGAAGTTGAAAGAAAAGAATGATTGTAGTGATGAGAATTGGCTCAATTTGTATGAAAGCTAAAGAGAGGATCTAAGCTTATAGTCAAGTATCCTCTTATCTGTTTTAAATGTGGTAAAATAGGTCATTATGTAGGAAAATGTCCTCATAAACATGAAAGTGATGATGAAGGAAATTCTAAAAGAATGGCACATAAAAAGAAAGGGTTCAATAAGAAAAACTTCTTCTCCAAGCAAGATGAGTCTGATGAGGATGATTTTATAGTCATCAAAAATAAATCAGATGAGGAAAGTGATCATGATGAAAGCCAAGAAGCATTATTCATGGAACTAGTAGATGATGATGATTCAAGGTTAGAAGGAAATGCAGATGAACTGTTAATAAGTGCCATTAAAGAAAATGAGAAACTACAAAAAAAAATCATTTCTCTCAAAGTGGAAAACAAGGAAATAAGAAGGAGAGAAGATCTCTTGGAAGAAAAGCTTAATGAAAAAGAAGAGACTTGTGAAGAATGCGAGGCTGAAATAGTGTCTCTGAGAAAGGAGTTGGAGCAAATTAAAAAGGGTTGTAAAAGCTATCAAATACTTGAGACTATTATGAAAAATCAAAAACCTCAACATGACAAGTCTGGAATAGGTTTCAGAGGAGAATCCTCAAGCACTAAGAATAGTGTGAAAAGCTATGCTGATGCACTTTCCTGCAATCCAAAAGATGAAAAAATGTGTTATCAAAAGTGCATCCAGACCCGAAGAATGAAGAGAGAATTACTCGAAAGAAGAAGGTGGAGTCGAATCATGGACACTATAGCAAATACAAAACTGTACTCCACCAAGGGCCCATCGTACATCCAAAGAACGAGGGAGGAGTAATTTCTAGGATGGAAATCAACTCAAATCATGGTTGCTTCAACAAGTACAAAACCATATTTCTTGGACACTACTTTCACTGTAAAAACTTCGGTCATCAAGCCAAACATTTTATGGCTCGCAGAAGTGAAAAGACAAGTCTAAAGGACCGAATAATCAACTCATATGCCCCCAAAAGGCAGAGACAAATGAAAAAGTTCAATTCATTTGATCCCTTGACCAAATTTGATATGTTTTGCTCTTTCTGCTACAATAATGGACACTATGAACAAGACTGCCCACTCAAAGGAAGAAAGACAAGTGGAAAGAACCCCAGCATGGACAAATGCGACCTAGATCTATATGCTCAAAATAATGAAAGCCAGTGGTTTGTAGATAGTGGGTGCTTCAGACACATGACAAGGGACAAAAGGAAGTTTGTCTCACTAAGCAAAAAGGAAGGGAATGTGTCCTTTGGAAGCGAATCAGGCAGAATTGTAGGAAAAGGAACAGTTACTCTCATCAATGGAAAAGGAAAAGCTGAAGATTCTCTGCTAGTTGACGCACTCAAATACAACCTCCTAAGTGTCAGGCAAATCTGTGATCAAGTACATAAGGTTGTTTTCAGCACCAAAGACTATGAAATAAGGAGCTTTGCCTCAGGGAAACTTATGCCAAAAGGGGTGAGAACACCAGACAACATTTACATACTGAACAAGATTCAAGAAAATAAATGCTACGTGAGTTAGACATATGAGAGTTGGTTGTGGCACAAGAGACTTGGACATACAAGCTTCGAAAATCTAATCAATATCAGCAAGATCAAAGTTGTACGAGACATCCCAAAGCTATTCAAACCAAATCAAGGAGTATGTGGTCCTTGTCAACATGGAAAGCAAATCAAAACTAGCCACAAGACAAAGGAACACTATACATCAAAGCCCTTGGAGATCATCTATGCTGATGTGTGTGGGCCAACTAGAAATCAACGACTCCAAGGAGAAAGGTACTTTGTGTTATTTGTTGATGATTATACTAGAATGATGTGGATATATTTCATAAAGTATAAATCTTAAACTTTTGAGTGTTTTAAGAATCTAAAAGCCCGTGTAGAAAATAAAAAAGATTAAAAAATTAAGTGCCTTAGAACTGATAGAGGAGGAGAATTCACATGAAATGAGTTTAGTGAGTTCTGTAACATTCATGGAATTAAAAGAGAATTCTTTGCTGCCAGAACACCTTAGCAAGATCGGGTAGTTGAAAGAAGAAACCGATCAGTCCATGAAATGGCAAGAACTATGCTATTAGTAGCAGACTTACAACCTAAATTCTGGAGAGAAGCAGTAGGGACAACTGTCTATACACTGAATCGAACTCAATTAAGACCAAATTGTGAAAAAAATCCTTATGAGCTATGGAACGGAAGACCTACTTCTGAAAAGTATTTCAAGATTTTTGGAAGCAAGTGCTTCATAAAAATAAATGATGGTTTGCTAGGAAAGTTTGATTCTCGGGTTGATGAAGGGATATTTCTTGGATACTCTACACGGAGTAAGGATTACAAGTGCTACAATTATCGACTGAAGAAAATAGTGGAAAGAATTGATGTAAAGGTTGATGAAGAAATTCCAGTAAAGGAAATTGAAGAACATGAAGATGACTTTCTCATTGAAGAATAATAACCTAAAGAAGAAGAGATAGATGAGGAAGAAGAAGAGAAAAGAGAACCACCTCATACCCCTTCAAAGATGAAGTATGTCGAAACATATCATCTAGAAGAATAGATCATTGGTGATAAAGATGAAGGTGTGCAAACCCGAAGAAGGATAACAACCTCACCCAAGAGAAAAGTCATTGCCCTCCTATCTATGATAGAACCAGAAACATTTGCAGAACCAAGTAAGGACCCTCATTGGGTAAAAGACATGGAAGAAGAAATGTCCCAAATTGAGAAGAACAAGACATGGGAGCTGGTACCTCATCCAAAGGACAAAAACATAATAGGAACCAAATGGGTGTTCAAAAATAAAATGAATGAGGAAGGATAGGTTATCAGAAACAAGGCAAGACTTATTTACAAAGGCTATTCACAAATTGAAGGAATTGACTTTGAAGAGACATTTACAACAGTGGCCCATATGGAAGCTATCAGGATGTTCTTAGAATTTGCTTGCTCAAAAGGATTCAAAATCTATCAAATGGACGTGAAATTAGCATTTCTAAATGGGGAACTCAAAGCAGAAGTCTACATGGAGCAGGCAAAAGGTTTTGATCTGAGAGCAGGAAAGGACCTAGTCTGTAAGTTGAAAAAGGCTTTATATGGATTGAAACCATCTTCTAGAGCTTGGTATGCAAGATTAGATCACTACCTACAACAAAAAGGCTTTAAAAAGGGAGTGGCTCGAAGTAATCTATACACAAAGACAAATCAAGGTAAGTTACTAGATTCTCTTGTTTATGTCGATGATCTGATTTTTGCTAGTAATAATGATGAAATGAGCCATGAATTTTCTCAAAACATGTCAAAAGAGTTTGGGATGTCAATGATAGGAGAGTTGTCCACTTCCTTGGACTTCAAATATCTCAAACCAGAGCAGGATTGTGTATATCTCAAACAAAATATCTAAAAGACATAGTCAAAAAATATGGAATGGAGGACTGTGCACCCAGGAGAACACCTATGACCACAAACTACAAACTGAGCAAAGATGATGACTCCCCTCTAACGGATGTAACTCATTACAAGTCAATGATCGGAGCCCTTCTATACTTAACAACTACACGACCGAACATAATGCAAGTAGTAGGAATGGTGGGAATATTTCAATCTGCTCCCAAACAATCCCATTTATTAGTTGTAAAAATAATTCTTAGATATCTGAAGGGAACTTCTGATTTCGGTCTTTGCTACCCAAAGAACTCAACACTGGCTGTAACTGCATACACCGATGCTGATTGGGCTGGAAGTATAGATGATCAGAAAAGTACTAGTGGAAATGCATTCTTCTTAGGAGACTGTTTGGTATCCTGGCTCCACAAAAAACAATCATCCATATCATTATCCACAGCTGTAGCTGAGTATATTGTTGTAGCAGACTGTTGTACTTAGATACTAAGGATGAAGGAAGCTCTAAAAGATCTCGACATATGTATAGATCAACCAATTATCTTCTATTGTGACAACACAAGTGCTATCAGTCTTAGAAAAAATACAGTGATGCACTCAAGAACCAAACACATACCAATCAAGTATCATTTCCTCCATGAGCAAGTAGTTGAACAAAACATTGTCCTAGAATATATCAATGCTAAGGAGCAGATAGCTAATATTTTCACAAAACCTCTTCCTTAAGAAGCATTCGAACATCTACGTCAAAATATGGGGGTTATTTCTTTATCATCACTCAAGTTCATTCATAAATATGTAGCAGGTTGACAGGGGGAGTCTATATGCATTCCTTTGCCATTGATGTCAAAGGGGGAGAGAGCAGAAGAATATTGGCATCAATAACAAAGGGGGAGATTGTTGGACACATATTGTCATTGATGTCAATATGGCAATATTCAAGGAGGGAGACAGAGCTAAAGAAGAGGAGCACACAGAGCCATCAGAGCCAAGAGGAGCCAAGAGGAGCAGAGGTGGTTAAGCATTGTATGAATTTTCTGGTGAACGTTGCTGAAGGTTGATGTACGTGCTGAGCATTGTTGAAACACTTGGAGAAAAGTTGTTGAAACACCAATTTCTCCATTACACTATTGAAACACTTGAAGAAAAGTTGTTGAAACACCAATTTCTCAATTGCTGAAACACCAACCTTTTCTGTGATGAACACTATTGAAATACTTGGAGAAAATTTGTTGAAACACCAATTTCTCCATTGCCAAAAGACCAATTTTTCCATTGCTGAAACACCAATCTTTTCCGCGACGACATTATACTTTCAGCACGTCAATTGAAGGTAAACATGAGGTAGCTAAAGCGAATGGAGGAGGGAAACTAGCAGGTCGAGCGAGTGTTGAGGAAACCGAAGCTCAAGCAAGTGAGGAGGAAGCCAAAGAGTCATTGAGTAAGTGGAAATGAATGGACAAAGGCATGAGAATGTATAAAACATTAAAAACAGAGAACTGTTGCGGCTGTTGGTGTGGTGAAAAACCAGCGTCTGAGGTAGTAAAAGCAGAAGAGGCTGTAGAGGCAATAGAAGCAACAGAGGCAGGAGAGCAGGAGTGAGACAACCTTAGCTAAATAGAGTGCAACAACATACCTGTTTATACCAAGATTGGGTTGGAGCCTCAGAATGGAACTGGATTGAAGTCATTGGGGGTAGGTGCTCCTAAGTGTAGAACCACTACAAAAAAAAGTTGTTGCTCTGTAGGCTGGAGCCTCACTGAAGTCCAAGTTGGAGATTGGCAACTATTCACAATCAGATTTATACTTGTATTTATTTCATTGCACTGTCTTGAGTTTTAATAAAAGCATTAATTTCAGTTGTTGATTTATGTGCTCTGTGTATACATACACACATCTATATATGTTGTTGGCAATCACTAGAACAATTAAAAAAATAAAAAAATAAAAATAATAAGAAATACTGATTCACACCCCTCTCAGTATTTCCAATAGCCTGGACCCCCACCATTGTTTCTGTCAACATATTCAGTTTCCTTAATTGTAGCACAATTAACTAGTTTTAGTAATTTTTCAGGTCCTGAGCTTCCGGAGCCGTTTTGAGGCCCTAAACGATGTTTTTGGGAAATTTGGGGGCAACATCGGTCCACGGATTGATGTTGCCCTTTCCAAAGTGGTGGTTCTTGGATAGATATTTCTAATGAGCTATTGTACGCGTCAAACAGAGATCATATGCCAAATTTACGACCCTGGGAAGTTGATGTACCAATTTACCCAAACGAGGCCCACAGTTTGGCATTTCATCTTCTAGGGTTAGGTTTCGGAATGTTAAGGGTTTTCCATGATTTCTCAACAATAAGTAAGCCTTCAAGCCTCATTGTAACATATTTCAGAGGCATGTAGCCACCACATCGCTTCTCAGAGATAAGTTATCATCACCCTAGCTGGTTTATTTCCATTACAGTTTGGAAGCATATTTCTGTATTTTACATTAATGAAATGAAGTATTATTTTGGCTGCATATCTGTGTTTATGGTTATCTCTATACTTTGTTGCATTCCTGTTTAAGTCCGGATAACTTAGCAATGGAAAAATAGGTAATGCTGAAAAAGTGGTGTTTCAACAACAGGAAAAGAAACGAAAAATGTCGTTGAAGAGTTATGTTCCAACAATGGAAAACATTGCTGAAGAAATGGTGTTTCAGCAAGAGAAAAAATGGGGAAAATGTTGCTGCAGAGTAGTGTTTCGGCAATGGGAAAATGGGGAAAAATGTTGCTGGAGGGTGATGTTTCAACAATGGAAAATTTTGTTGAAGAAATGGTGTTTCAGCAACGGAAAAAATGGGGACAGGGAATGGCAAGGGGAAAAATGAGAGGGGATGAATGATGGGGATGTTGAAAGAAGATTGGAAGATGGGAAATGAAGATGAATGGATTGAAGAAAGAGGGAGCAATGCTTCACAATATGAAGCTTGGATCTGCTTGTACTAAGATTGTCTTTTATTGGTAGGGTTTTTCTGGATCGAGAATCTGCAAAAGAATCAATTGTAACATGCCATCCCTTGGAAAGGATTATTAGTAAAAGAAATTTAATCTAATACTAAAAATAAAATTCAGAAAAATTAAATGCAATGAGGGGCAAGAGGCTCCTCTAAAAAGAGACAATGTGAATCTGCCACACATGTGGCTTTAAAATCGTCCTTGGAAATGGGGTGCTATTACAGACGGAGCCGACGACCATTCACTAATAATGGTGTTTTAGAGTCATCAATTGTTAGGAGCCTTAATGTTCCATTGGGGAAAACAATATACACTTCGTAAGGTCCTAGCCATCTTGTACGTAATTTTCCTTGAAATTCTTTAAACTGAGAATCATACAATAAAGCCCAATTACCTTTTTGGAATTTCTTGTGCTTGATGATTTTATCATGCCATTTTGTTCTTTGTTGTTGAATCATAGTTGTCTGATGAATGCCATCTAATATTTTTTCATCTAATTCATTAAGCTGTTGCAACTTGGTTGTCTGTGCATCAGTGAAATCAAGGTTAACAGCTAAAGTAGTCCTTAAGGTTTTGATTTCAAATTCCACAGGAATGACAACACTTTTACCATAAACTAATTCATAGGGAGAGAATCATGTAGTGTTTCTCTAGGTAGTTCTATAAGCCCATAATGCTTCAAGGATCCTTTGAGACCAATCCTTCTGGTTTTCCTTCACTGTTTTTGTTAGAATGGCTTCTATTACTTTGTTTTTTCTTTCCACCTATCCATTGGCTCGGCGGTGGTATGGTGTAGTCATTCTATGATGAATATGATACTTTTGAAGGGTGGATTTAAAACCATGAGAGGTGAAAGGAGGTCCTCCATCTATGACTAATTCTCTAGGAACTCCAAATCTGACAAAGATATCTTCAAATAAGAAAGCTAGAACAGCTTCTTCGGTAGCTCTAAGGAGTGCTTTAGCCTCCACCCATTTGGTCATATAATCTATGCAGACTAATATATAAAATTTTTAATTAGATGGAGGGTTAATGGGTCCTACAAAATCTAAGGCCCATCTCTTAAATGGTTCAATTAATACTTGGGGGTTTAATGTCATTTCATCTCTATGATTAGGTTGACCCATTCTTTGATAGCTATCACAGCCTCGGACATATTTCATTACATCTTTAAAAGTGAGGGCCAATAATAACCCATCTTGAGAATTTTATTTGCCATTCTTTTGTCAACAAAATTCCCTCCACAAGGGCCATCATGACAAGCTTTTAGTATATGATAATCCTCAGCTTCTCTAATGCATCTTTGGATTTCTTGATCAAGTCCTATCTAGAAAAGAAACCCACTTATCCAGCTATAAAGAGAACTTTGTTGAATGATTTTTCTTTTCTCTCGGTGGGATAGGTGTGGTGGTAACTTCCCTGTAATCAAATAATTAGCAATGCATGCATACCATGGTGAGTGAGCAGATACTGTAAATAAATATTCATCAGGAAAGGAATCATCTACTGGAGTATTATCATCAGGTGTTAACCGAGAAAGAAAATCAGCAACTACATTTTCTTTTCCTGGTTGATCTACAATTGTAATATCAAATTCTTGTAATAATAGTAACCCTCTGGTTACTCAAGCATTTGTGACAGATTTGTTCATTAAATATTTAATAGCTGAGTGATCAGTATGGGAAAGAATAGAATAACCAGTGATGTAATGTCAAAATTTGTTAATAGCATAGATAACTGCTAAAAATTCCATTTCGGTAACTGTGTAGTTAAGCTCAGCAAGACTCATATTTTTGCTAATGAAATAGATAGCATAGGGGATATGAATTTCTTCTAGTCGTAAGACAGCTCCATTTGCATTATCCGAAGAATCAAAGGATATATGAAAGGGAAATGCCCAATCAGGTCCCCTTAGAATAAGAGTTGTAGATAACTGATGTTTGAGTGCATCAAATGCTTCATGGCAAAGATTAGTCCACTTGAATTCAACATTTTTCATAAGCAACACAAACAAAGGAGAAGCTATTTTGGAAATTTTTTCGACAAATATTTTGTAGTATCCAGCATGTCCTAAGAAGCTTCTCACTTCTATTTGGGTTTTGGGAATAGAAGGTTCTCAATGACATGTACCTTGGATGGATCTACCTGAATTCCTTGAGATGAAATAAAATGTCCAAGTACCACTCCTTCAATCATTATCATATGATATTTCTCCATGCTTAAGGAGAGGTGGTCTTGTATACATCGGTTAAGTACCTTCTCAAGATTCTCTAGTGCCTCCTCAAAAGAGACACCATAAGGGGTAAAATCATCCATAAAAGTTTTCATAGAGTCATTAATCATACCAGAAAAGATTCCTATAACTACTCTTTAAAAGGTTGTTGGTGCATTACATAGCCCAAATGGGAGGACTCAATAAGAAAAGGTTCCCCAGGGGCTACTAAAAGTGGTCTTATCTTGGTCTTGGGGTGCAATTTTGATCTAGTTATACCCACTGAAACAAGCTAAGAAAGAGAAGAATTTTTTCCCTGACAAACTATCTAACACCTGATCAATAAATGGTAACAGAAAGTAATATTTTTGAGTGGCTTTACTTAAGGCTCTATAATCTACGCACGCTCTCCATTTCTCACTTTTCTTAGGAACTATTGCGAACGGGGAAACCCATTCACTGTCAGATATCGGATATATAAACCTTGTACTAAGAAATATTTGAAGTTCCTCTTTAACAATTTTCCTTAAATTAGGGTTCATTCATCATTGAGGTTGATAGATCGGTCGACAATATTTCTTGATATAGATATGATGAGTACATAATTCACGAGAGATTCCCTTCATATCTGTATAGTCCCATGTGAATGCTTCCTTATTTTCAAGAAGTAACTTCATTAATTGTTGTGTTTTAGCAACTGTCAAGTTGGGGTTTACATTTAGTGTTTTTCCAGGTTCAATTTCTACTGGTATACTTTTAGAGGAGATTGTAGTTGATGTTTGAGGTAGGTCTTTAGAATTAAGCTTTTCTTGGGTATCTGACTCCAAAAGTGCAGCTAGTCGATTATGTGTTTTTGGAGTCAGAGAGGAGGGTTCACAAAAAAATTATTAATTACTTCATGCTCATTAGCATCTTTAAGGGTTAAAGCTTGTCCGATAGTCAAGATAGGTTGAGTAGTTTGATCATGAGAGTCCACCCATAGGGAATTGTGATTATTAATCAAGGGTGTAGTGTGACGGTAGAGAGTAAGTTGTTTGGTTTCATATCCATTGGAAATTGTCATTGAACCAGATCTATAACTAATAAAGGCATCTGCAGTGGCTAGCCAAGGCGTACCCAAAATTAGAGGATGACCCCCCAACTTTGTTTTAGGCTGCAATACCACAAAGTCAGCTGGATAATTCCAGGACTCAACTGAGATGATTAGGTATTCAATAGCTCCTTCTAGTTTGATTATAGAATGGTTAGCTAATTCTAGAATGGTTGGGGTATCTCTGATTCTATTCTTCAGTTGTAATAGTTGTGAAGTTTCAAGAGTAATAATATTGATAACAGCGCCTAAGTCTACCAGAACTCGAGGAATTACAGTTTTTCCAATTTTCACTGTGATAGTAGGATGGTCGGGATCACCATATTTAACTAGACGAGCTTAACCTAACATTAGTGCAGACAGATCACAAATGACCTGAACTATGAGGGGATCTTTAGTTTTCTTACTGGGTTTCTTAACACAAATGTCTCGCATAGTTCTAACATAAATTGGTACATCTCTTAGTGCTTGTAATAGTGGAATTTTGACGTAGAGATTTTGTAATTCCCCTAGAAGATTGAAAGCAGGTGGCTCAAGAGTTTTAGTCAAACCTAAGCACTCAGGGAATGGTGGTTCAGTTGTTTTAGCAACAATATTACAGGGTGATTGTACCTCTTCAGGTGAATCATGTTTTTTTATTTCATCTTTACCAGAATCAGAAGAGGTAACATCATCAATGATAGGTTCTACTATTTTCCTAGATCGTAAATGAATATCATTGCATTATGCAAGGAAAACAGAAAGTATAGGCTGGTTTTGAGTATCAATAAACTACACATGCTTATTATTGGGGTTAGGGTTAGGCTGTACAGGTAGTTGGGGGTGCATAATTTGATTATTCGGTGGAGCACCTGATGGTAAAGGGAGTGGTTGCTGAAATTGTGATTGAAATTGAGGAAATTGATTTGGAAACAGGGGTTGTTATCCTCTCCAATTTTGATTCCATTGGTTAAAGTGAGTTTGTTGTTGTGGAGGCCAAGGAGTCCACATTGTTGGGTCTACAAAGGGAGGGTTTTTTTGTTTCATGGGTGGGTGATTCATTTGATTGAAGGGTGGGTATTGCATTTGGTTAAAGGGAGGGTAGTTTGCTTGACTAAAATAAGGATAATTATTCCAACAATTAGATGATGTAAATGGCATATTAGGATTCATACCTTGTCCTCGCAATTTCCATGGCCTTCTCTGTGTAAACATAGAAAACTTCATCTTCTTCATCGGTTGGTTGTAATGTTGCTTTGATTCCCGGTAAAGAAGGGCATTGTTGAGTTTCATGATCCTTATCACAAAGGGTGCAAATTGGCATTTTTTCTAATGGGCATTCCCTTAGTGGGTGTTTTTCTCTGCATCTAGGGAAAAATATGGACAAAGCCACTTCTGCTTCGATTTGTTTCTTTTTAATATGGAAGGTGTCAATTTGTGAAGAAAAAGAACTTAACATTTTAGTTTTAAAATCCTCAAGTAAATTACCTATTTCAGCTCTTGTTGCTTCTACACTGGCTGATCTTTGAACTCCTGAAAATGTGGTATCCCTGTTGTTTGATCTATTCCTTGCAGCTCCTCTTGAACATATTTTATAGAGGTTAACAATTTCATCATATGATTCTTTAGATATGTCCCCTTTACCAAGCATATTTAGCATATCTAGAAAGTCATCCCTTACTGCTACTAATAATATTGTTTTAAGAATATCTTTACTTACATCGGGGTGACTAGATCTTTGTAGATTATACTGTAGTCTTTCCACAAAGTCCTCCAGATTTTCATCCTCTTTTTGTATCATCTTGAATAGTTCCTCTCTTTTTTCTCTTGTTCAGCAATAGTCTTAATATTTATGTAGAATTTTTTGTTTCATTTGATCCCATGTTGTGATTACGTGACCTCGAAGACTCATGAACCACCTTAATGCATTTCCCTTTAATTTTGCTTGAAATTGTTTTAAATTTTGAGCATTAGTAATGTAATCATAACTTCTGCATAATATATCAAACTTGAAAAGGAATTCATCAGGATCTTCAGAAGATAAACGATTAAAATTAGGTAAAGCTGAAAGTGGAATATTCTTCATAGGAGCTACTCATCTAGGAAGATCACCAATAGGAAATCCTAAGGTAGAAAGAAATTTTTCATCTTGTACCTCTCCTTCAGGATCTACCTATTCTTCATGGTGCAGTTCATCATTATGCTCATCCATGGTTTCTTTTGCTTGTTTCTGCTAGCTTCTCAACTATTTCAGGGCTCATAATCTCTTTCTCCATTTCGAATTTCACTTGAAAGGAAGGTTGAGGCTTTGGTTTTCGAGAGCTTGGTTGTTGAGGAATAGAAAATTTAGATTTTGATATAATCTCATCAATAAAGGTCTTTCTTCCTCCCCTTCCTCTGCCCCTGCCACCTGTAGGGTTAGTTTTCTTAGGGGCTCTATGTCTTCCCATGCAATCTAGACATATGAAAGAAAAACATAAATGCTTTTGAAATCTATAATTGCCTTCCCAAGGCAACGGTGCAAAAATGTTGGTCACTATAATTGATTATTTAATTAAAACAATCAAGTGCTACATAAATTGTCAACCCAGGGAAGTCTGTTTATTTCAAAGGCAATCACACACTGTACATGCTCAATATTAAAAGAAAACCAAAGTTGTAGTAAAAGTTACACTAATCACACCTTTCTTTGAACAAACTGATGCTCTACCTTGAATTACAGTAATAAAAAATTCTGTTGCAGAATTCAAGATTCAAAGGAAAACAATTATCAGAAGAATCCTGGATTATATTAAGAAATAGCAACCTAGGAAAAAAGAACCTTTTAGCAATCTGCAAAAGAAAAGACTAACTATGTTGTAACAGAGAACAACACCCTATTCCCCAAAGTAGGAATCTTCAGCCCCTGTCTCTAACTATCACACTTTCATAAACTCATTTTGCAAACAAAATTACCAATCAAAATGATCAACAATTACCTAGGAATGAATTGTATGAAAATGATGCAATAATAAGTTGAAACAGAGTTTCAAAAATAGATAACAAAGTTCTAACAATGCGTAAACAAGATTTCAGTAATGCATAATAGAGTTTCAGCAATCGATAGCATAATTCTAACAAGGCATGAATGAAAACAATAATTAACACACTATAGAAACTAATGGGTGAATCTTGTGAGGAAGGTGGGCCCTCTCCTTCTCACAAGATTCCCTACGAATGAAAGGGAACTAAGAAGAAATGCTCAAAATGATCTTTCATTCATCTGTCCAATGTAGCAAGTTACAATATCAAAAGTAGAGATGATCCTCTGTAATTCCTTTCTACCTAAGCCTTCTGTATTCTGTCGTAATCCCCCTAATGTTGATTTCCCTTCTTATTTAAAGAGGACAATCCTCTTAATACAATTAAGCATATGATTACATGTGTACATACAAATCCTATTCTTAGACTGATCTAATATTCTATGCTGGAATAGGATATTCTGATCTCTCGTAGAAAAATGTTGTTACAGTGGTTGTAATGGTGCTGGATTTGAGGTACAACTATTGCGGCCTGTGTAACAGCTCCTTTAATTATCTTTTCTTGTTACTGCTGTATAATAAATATTGTTTTAGCATCGCAAATCACAGATTATTTCAGCATCGCAAATTACAGACTGTTTTAGCATCGCAAATCACAGACTATTTCAGCAACAGGATTTGCGTACAGTTTAACTATTTCAACAACATGGTCTTCAAGCAGCAACAATATATTAACTGCAATCTTCAAACTGCTTTAGCAACTATATATTTCCGATTAATGGCTAAGTATGAAAGTAATGTAAAAACAAATTAAACATATAGCGAAGAGAAGAAACATTATATACCTTGGAAAAATAGATTAAGGTGATAATGTAGGCTCAAATATGAGCAGGAAAAGGATGTAATGATAGCAAAAATTATGAGAAAAGAGGTACATTATAGGGTCCTAACAATTATATAAGGAGGGCCGACTCATTTTTTGGCCATATTTTAACTATTACACTTCACATTTCATCTTCTCTTCGAATTATTTAGCACGAGGGCCAGAGTGTTGTTTAAAACAAAAATTCTTGGTAGAATTCCACTGTTATTTAGGAGAACTTTGAGTGTCTCCCTAGTGATTAAGTTGGGGAGTCCATTTTTTGGGCTTCCACAGAGCTTATTTTATGTGTTTACCTAATTCCATATTTTTTCTTGGCACATAACAGTTGAAAATGTGCATTTTAGAATCAACTGCAAAGGGTTGGAGTACCAAAGGTTTTGCAGTGATTTTTCTCACTTGAGCTAGTGATTTTGCAGTGAGTTTGTTTGATTATTGTGGTACAAATTTATCTTATTTGGAGTAGTGTGCAAACCTGGGCACAAATAAAAATTCACACTAATTGGGGATTTCCAGTTCAACTGTAATTTGGCCAACAATTTTCTGGGTTTTGCTATGTGTTGTGACATGAGTCCATGGTTAAAATTTCTAAATTTTCCAGCAGTATTTAGGTTGGATATCAACATTCCTTCAACCATTTGTTTTAATGGTAAAATTGGTAATTCGCACCACATGGCGGGCTTTATCTTGGCTTAGAGTTAAGCCAAACCATTTTTCGAGTTTTTATGGGTTTGTGTCAGGAGATCCAGGTTAATTTTTTAGATTTTTCTAAGCAATTTTAAGGGTACAAACTCCAATTCTCCTTCAATAGTAGTAAGAATATTTTCTAGGTAGTGCATGCTACTTGTTTGGGTCATTTGCAACACTTGGGTCTTCACATTTTCACATGGGTTTTGCATTCCTTGTAGAAGAAAGAATAGGTTATACTGTTCTCACTTATATGTAACATGTTCTTCATATTTAATAAAATGGGTCAACACTTTCACCTTATTTCTTTGGTGTACTAATTGGTGCTTTTGTGGAAAAAAATTTGTGTTGTTGCTAGTTCATGTTTTGGTAAATACTGCTAATTTTCCAATTAGGAAAATTACAGTGGTATCAGAGCATGATCTTGGCTAGTTGTGGGGATTCCCACAAGATCATGGGAAGGTTCGGCATGCATGCATAGTGATTGGTGGAGCCATAGAGAAACCGATGATGTGAGGGAATATACAGGAACTTTGGCATGGGATCTGTAGGAAGGATGGCATGCTTTCCCAGTTGAGGAAGATGATGGACTAGTTGCAACTTCATTCTTATGATAGAGACTCTAGAGTTGTGCATGCCACAGGGGTGAAGCCATTTACACCATATGGGGAAAGTCAAAATAATTAGGGCAACAAACCTCCTCAAAAGAAGTGGACATGAGAAGGCAGTTCGATGTTGTGAACAGGAGAAGATCTTACTTTAGATCGTGGGGCCTAGGATGCATGTACACCAATGACGAGCATGAGAAGGATGTTGAACATGAGGTTGACAGAACTTAGAATTGTGAGGAGGATGTAGATATACCCAATGTGACAAATGAGTTAGGTCTTAGTAGAGATTCTTTTGATAGTCCCAGTTGACACATTGGTGGAGACAATTGAGGATACACCCATAGGGCCATTAGTTGATGAGGTATCCATTAATGAGGTACCCAGAGCTGTGACTGAACTTCTAGATGATGGCCTTCCATAATAGGTTGATGAGATGCTATGATACATAGAGGTATCCACCATGTACGAGGTGGTAGGAGACATATCCACCATGAGGTGGAGGAGAGACAGAGATATCTAGAGCTATCACCAAGTTTACAAATGATAGCCACCAACAATAGTTTCAATAGCTCCAAACTGACCTTCTAGCATTGAAAAAGAAGGTCCCAATAGTCTGTAATACCATTTTGCAGTAGAATGAGAAGCTAGAGGGCATGACAGAAATATTTATTGAGTCAATGGACAAGCTAACTAAAATTGTGGAACAACTGGAGTCCCTTATGGTACAATGAGAGGAGTACACATTGGAGTGTCATAGTAGCGCTATTCAGGCCTACATAGATGGAGCTTGTAATGTTGTTAGGTTACCTCTGCACATTGGAGAGAGAGAGAGGAAGAGTTACCTAGTTGTTCAGGGTGCAATATTCGTATGTTGAGGTCGTTGCATGTATTGGTACATGTGCATTCGATCCTTTCGTTGGGGTAGGATGGCAAAATATTCTGGGTTGGTAATTGGTGGAGTGGGCTAGACCAATGGACATGATCATAGTCTAGACTGTGGCACAACAAGAGATTTCAAACATTGGGGATGATGGAGCTCGAGGTTGGATTTGGGATCTGGGTGGGGATTCGTATCGTATACTATAGATGCATGATGTTAACAACATTAGTGATATAGTTGACCTACCAATTGTGCACACACATTCTTTAGGGGAGTTTCAGGTGACACTAGTGTATATTCAGTTTGTGAGTAGACTCCATGCTTTGTTTGGGTATGTTGTTTATGCATGGGGCCATAGGATTATTGGCATACTTTGGTAGAAGCTTGTAAGAGGAGGTGGCACCAACATGACACTAGACATGGCATTATATGCAGACTATGCTCTCCCATTTATGTATTGGACAAATGAGCCACCGAGGATCATCACAACAATGATATCCCCTCTTGTAGGTGTGGAGTTAGGTTACTCAAGTCTACCATAATAGATGGGGAGATATGATGCACATCATGGTGGTTTCACTGGTAGAGTGGTGGATACTTTCGCACATGCAAGATATCATATGATATAGGGTGGTATGAATTTAGGTAGTGGTACCCACGAGTGCATAGAGATATGTCACAAAGCCTTGTGTTATGTAGAGGGATGCAACCTAATGCATATGTAACCAATTTTATAACCTAGCATCTATCAGTGTATACGGTTATGTAGCAATGAGTATTGACATGATGAGGAGCATGAAGGTATATGGTGGTGTGCTATGGCTCATGGGTTTGCACTGTGGAGTAGAAGTGACTCGCATTGCATTGGGCTTGTGGGTGGAGTGACAGATTCATTGGTACATATGGGACAGTAGAAGTTATAGGGTGATAAAACAACAGGAACTGGCATATGGTGGTGTACAATAGTATACCGCAAGACAGAGTGGTATGTGGAGTGTATAAGGACACATGGTTGTGTGGAGTGGTGTATAGTGCTACGCAGTGAGATCTTGGAGCATTGTCTCTTAGGAAGACTCATGAAAGGGACATTGGGCATACCATCGAGTCCAGCTTATCCAGAGTCGATGAGGGGATGAATGAGCATATTGGGACATCGTGTTCAGCGAAGATAGGTCTTTGATTGAGTTATTAGAGGATCTAAGGTAGAGAGAGGGACATCCATAGGATTACGCTTGAGTATCCGTATAGGTTGTTGATCCTACACTTGGGGACCAATATACCTACCACTCTCCAGTATTGCTTACAGTGACAGAGAGTTTTGTTTTTGCACCTTGATGCTCTCTATATAGGTGGCATTGCGTCAGAGGCTCACTCAAGAAATTTGGATGGGACACAATGTATCGAGAGAGAGAATTCTCAACAATGATATTTGGTTAAAGTGCGAGCTCACGGATACAGGTTCAAGGATTGTGTGGTTTGCCATAAAGTTATCATATGTTTCACCCCTGAGCTCACACTTAGGGAGATGATTTCTAGGGAGCTGCATGATGAACATTTGATAGGGTAGATTGAGATGATATATGATCATAAGGTATGGTGGGTCATAACCTTCATCTAGAGGAGGGTGTCCAAACTCGAGGCAGTGTCTGGGTGGATCGTGCAGAGTTGGGATAATAGAGTTCGTTATGTGGTCTAGAAGGCGCATAGTGGTTCGACATGTACGAGACTAATTCTTGATGACTGGTGGCCATATGATTACATACAAGAGCCAGAGATGAGGCATATATGGGCTTTGGAAGATAGCGAGGCTTCTCAGTAGAAACGAGTGAGCAGAGCAAGTTGTGAACTGCTAGTGTGGTTTTGGGGTCCAGGGATCAAACTACTAATGGATCACCCCACTTCTTGGTGGGTACGACCATGATAGAAGGTGATTCAATTCACTCTTCAGTTGACAAATGGGGGATTGTTGCGGTCTTCATCATATGCCATGATAGGTTGCTTCTAAGGATAGGTTGTTGCTAAGGAGTGGTAGAATTCGGCATTACATAGCTTCCCTTGTAGGTTGGGCATAGCTTCAATCATGACAGATATTGTGCGTGAGCGTTATAGGAGGTGAGGCTCGAGAACGAACACATTGGGCACTCAATGATGAATGGGGTGTAATTGAGTTGAGAGGCTCATTCTACATGTGTAATGTTGTCCATCCATCATCAAAGTTGAAATTTTGCTCCTCTCAATCAAATTAAAAAAATTTGAAAATCTAAAAATAATAAAAGATTAAATAACTATACAAATTGAATCCATCTTGACTTATGTTACATCCGTATTTAAGATTGATCTATACTAGTATACCCAAAATTTCTTCACAAACCCTGAACTTTTCATAGTTGTTCTCTTGACAACAAGGCAAATGTTGGAAATAATACTGGGAGGGGGGGTGAATCAGTATTATCACATCAATAAAACTTTTCCATTTCCATATTCAGATTCATATATGCTACTTCCACAACTTCTTATGATTCAGTTAGTTGATCCTTAATGAGGGCATTAGAACATTATCAACCATATTAACAGTAAACATGTGCAGTAAAATAGAACATATCATCACACATAAGCCACACACATGAACACCATGATATAAGGTGGAAACCCAATGTGAGTGAAAACCACCTACTGCAATATGTCTCTATCTTCTTTCAATTAGAAACTTATTTTTACAATTGTACTGGTGCAGTGCTTTACCAGTATGCAGGCTGCAACCTGCAGAGAGCTACAACCCTCTCTCATTTTCCAGACTCTCCTGGAAGGGAGGTACAACCCCCTTAGCTCTTGCACTAGCCAAGATACTAGTACGTAGGTGCTGGCCTACAATAGGCTACAACCTTCTCTTTCTTCCAGGGACCACATTTCATAAATTTTTCAGACTGGATCCATGAACATTAACCAATCATCAAGAATTTCTGCATCAAACAATCTCCTTTTCACCAATTAGCATTGAATCAAGTAGACACTTCTCTGACAGTTGTATCCAAATCACAGTAACTGTAACCACACACCAAATCTAAACCTAGAACAAAAAATACTATCATTCAAGCTTAAAGATTAAGACCCATCAATAGAACTTATCATTCTCCTTGTGCTCAGGTTCCTTCTTTATTCAAATCCCGATCTGCACCATAACCCAATCACAGTATTCCAGATCTAGAACTTTATCAGATATTCAATAACAATTCAGATGATGCTTTGCCAAATGATCTTCTTCCCCTTTTATAGTCTTAGGCCTTTCACAATACCATGGTCCAAAACCATAATAACACAATACCATGAACCCAATACTTGGCATCAACACTTTTGGATGCAATACCAGATGCCAAAACCATAGGATCAAAAAACTGTCGGACCAATACTATGAACCAACCATGAAAGTGCGTGAACTTTTCTCCACATAAAAGTGCATGAAATTTTCTCCACATGAAATAAACTTTTTCTCCACATAAAAGTGAGTGAACTTTTTTTTCTACATGAAATAAACTTTTCTACGCATAAAAGTGCATGAACTTTTTCTCCACATGAAATAAACTTTTTTTCCACATAAAAGTGCGTGAACTTTTTTTTCTACATGAAATAAACTTTTCTACGCATAAAAGTGCGTGAACTTTTCTCCACATGAAATAAACTTTTCTCCGCATAAAAGTGCGTGAACATTTTACATGAAATAAACTTTTCTCTGCATAAAAGTGCGTGAACTTTTCTCTACATGAAATAAACTTTTATCTTCATGAAAGTGGGTGAACTTGGTACACTATAATTTATCATCTGAGATGAGTGGGTTGCCATCAAGTACAACATATGTATCATAATGCCAACAGTCTCCCCCTTTGGACTTGATGGCAACAACAACCAATCACTCTCCCCCTTTAACATCATGGGCAAAGGGCAAACCAAGATAATCTCTTTCCTAGAGAAACATTCTACTGCCCATACTCCCCCTGAGTACCTGTTGAAATCTCTACTCTACTAAAGTGTGTTGTTCATGCTCCCCCTGACTATAAGCAAGCTCATTTAGATCAGCAACCCTGATTTCCTTCTATTCTCTCTCTTCCTTCATTCCACCTGAAACCAACAACAGCTGTGAACTAGAACCAAAAGCTTCTAAGATAATGCCAACAATGCATCATTAGAAGTTTATCTGCTCCCCCTGAACCTGTGCCAGATGGTCTCTGTCAGACCCATATCACATTATCTTCAAACAGAGCCTGTCCCTTCTGATATCCATCAAGCCTCCATATACGTGACTTTCTCTGAAAAAACCGGCGTATGTACACGGATCCTCCTCAGGCAACATGCGTACACCCATTTTTCTCTGAAACTGACAAGATTTAACAGCAGGATGATGCATCAACTACTCCTAGCTTCTGTCTGAGATATTCAAAAGTTTCCCTGGGCAATTGTTTGGTGAGAATATCAACAACTTGTTCCTTAGAAGGAACATACTCCAACTTGACCTTTTGTTCAATCACTTGTTCCCTGAGAAAGTGATACCTGATCGGTATGTGCTTTGTCTTTGAATGCATTACTGAGTTATTTGAAATGATGATTTCACTTGTATTATCACATAAGATGGAGATAGGTGGTGTACAAGCGATTTGAAATTCCTGCAAGGTTTGCATCATCCAAAGGAGTTGAGTGCAGCAAGATACAACAACTACATATTCCACTTCAGCTATAGATAAAGCAATCGAACTTTGTTTCTTGCTGAACCAAGATACTAATATGGACCCATAAAGAATGCACCAGCACTTGTGCTCTTTCTATCATCCACGCTTCTAGCCCAATCTGCATCTGTATAAGCATGAAGAGTGAGACCTGTATCTCTAGGATACATAAGCCATAGTTTTGAGTTCCTTGAAGATACTTGAAAATTCTCTTTACTGCCTGAAGATGAGTTTCCTTAGGATTTGCCTGAAATCTTCCAACTATTCCCACGGCATGCATGATGTCTGGTCGTGTACCTGTCAAATAAAGTAGACTTCCAATCATGGATCTATAGGTTGGCTGATGC
>APFE030557949.1:7169-24059 GCA_000404065.3 Pinus taeda | reverse complement strand
AAATAAAACCTATTTTTTGAGTTTTATTAAATATAAAGAAGTTTATGGAGTAAATATAAAAAAAGTTTATTTATTTATAATACCTCTAGTCTATTTATATTTATATTTATTTACCATAGCTCTTTTTTGAGTGTTCATAAACATGTTTATATATTAAATTTATATTTTGTTTATACATAATAATAATTATATTGACAGAGGAGATGCTGAGAGTGTTGAGCGGACTATGGCAGATTAGGGTTCTGTCAGGCCCTGCAATGGTAGTTCTGCTTTAACCACGGCACATTTGCAACAACATTTCTACACCCCTGGCAACAGTACATGGCAGTGAATAGCACATTCATCATGGATTACCTTCCGGGGGGGGACTCAGAGCCTCTCCCCAGCGATTACATAGAGCCTCAGACTCAGAATGGAAATGAAGGGGCATCTGTTTTGGATTAGACTACCATTAGGACAAAGTAGGCAAACCAAATTAACCAAGGCAAATAGAAAGGGCCACAGGAAGCAATGACAACGACCCAGAATAAGCAGATAGCTACTGTAGGAAACGATGAGGTTCTCAAGGCAACCTCTGCAACCTGCAAATCTGTTGCAGCATAAAGACCAAAGATTGAATTACCAAGTCAAAGGATCAACACCCAAATCCAATTCATGAAAGATCATGCGCTAATCGGAAAATTTATTGGCTTCTGGCCCACAGAGAAAGCCCTACAGGGATGGATTGCAGCCAAATGGAAACCAAAAGGGCACGTCACCCTGCAGCTGGGACCAAAAGGCTTCTTCAGGGCGGTCTTTAACTGTATATAAGACCGGATTAGGTTAGTCGATGGTCGACCCTCTTTTTTCAATGTTGCTGCTATGTACCTAAGAGACTGGATTGAAAGATTCAACCCAAACAAAGAGGATCTAAGCTGGACACCAGTCTGGATTCATTTATACTCCTTTCCATTGGAGTATTGGGATGAAGATTCACTAAAAGACATTGGAAATGGCTTGGGGGAGTTCATAAAAATTGTAGAAGAAACAAAACTCAAAAGATATACTTCCTACGCCTGCATCTATGTCTACATGTATTTGAGCAAAGCTATTCCAGATACGGTAAGTCTATATCATGATGGTTTTGAGTGGATTCAGTCTATATATTATGAACATGTTCCCTTCAAATGTAGAAAATGTCATGCCCATGGCCATCTTTTTTGTGATTGCCTGCTAAATGCAAAACCCCCAACTTATACCTCCTCAAAGAAACTAATTCTTAAGGATTTACCAAGGTAAAAAATCAAAAAAATAATCACAAAAAACCCACATCATACCCTAAAAATCCTTCCGCTAATACCTCAATACCCTCTACCAGCAATAGCTTCGACATTCTAGCCCAACCAGTATCGCTAGACTCTGAATCCCCTTTTCCTTCTGCAGAGCCACTTAAGTCATGCTCTAAAATCAATCCCACCGACTCAAGGCACGTTCAAAATCCCCCACAAAACAAAGAATTTACAACCTCCACTCACAATGTGAATCCAGTCTAGAAACCTCATGGTATGGACATTGACATCTTTCAGCAAAAACCCAATGATTCAACATACTTCTTGGCAAAAAGCAGTGAACCCAAGCATATGGAAGAAGAGCTTGAAAGTATAGACATAGGAGATCTAGACATATTTGGCCTACAACAAGCTTGTAGGAAAAAATAATTTGAGAAAATTCCAGAAAGACAGCTAGAAAGTTTGGAAATTATTCTCTCCAGAGCACATCAGCAACGAACTTTAGGTATTCAACCAGGAAGTTAGTGAGATGGAAACAATATTCCTAAAGACACCAAGAAACGAGGGAGAAAGACAAACCTACAAAGCACCATTTGCATTGGGGAAATGTTGGCGGAATCAAGAAGATATTCCAAGCTAACAAAGTACTAAAATCTGCTCCCCAATACTGAATCATGAAGCTCACATCTTGGAATTTAAGAGGGCAAAATAGCCCTGTGAAATATAGAATGATAAAAAATATGATACAACAGGAGAAACCTCAAATTTTCTTCATGCAAGAGACTAAATGTAATAATACCAAACTTGGAAAAACTCTCTCAAAAGCTTGGTCAGGCAGCCAAACAATCGCAGTGGATGCCTCGAGAGCCTCAGGGGTCTTGCAATAGCATGGGATGAATGAGCTATTACGCTTACTAACATTCATTTTAATCATCATTTCGTTCAAGCCACCTTTCATATTATAGGGACCAATGTTCATGGTCATCTCACGAATGTCTACTTTCCCCAAGAAACAGCGAATAAGTTAGCAATATTGAATACGTAAACTTTGCTCAACTCCATCGGAATACATCCGCTTCGGATAATAGGTGGTGACTTCAACATGATTACTAAACTTGAGGAAAAAAGTGGAGACAGAATCAAACTGGACACTGAAAGTACCCATTTCAAGAATTTCATACAAAATAAATGGCTTATTGATATGCCATTCAACAATGGAATCTACACATGGAACAATAGAAGAGCAGGCACCCAACAAATTGCCTCCTGACTTGATAGATTCCTAATTTTAGACAATGCCATCCATCTTGGAGGAGAATTTTCTACCTCTTCTTACCTCTATCTGGCTCAGATCATTGGCCCATCTCGCTTCAATGGCAAAGACCTGGGATCTCCACTCAAAGACCCTTCCGCTTTGAACCTTTCTCGCTGATGCATCCAGATTTCAACAATTTGGTCCATTCAGCTTGGAAAAGCTTCAGTCCCCTAGAAGTAACAAAAATGTTTCAATTCCAACAAAAACTCAAATTTCTCAAAAAGAACATCAAGCAGTGGAACCAAATAACCTTTGGAAATATCTTTCAAGCTCAAAATGCTTTAGCTCAGGAAGTGAAAAAAATCCAGTAGACAATAATTACTGAAGGAATGACTGAAACCCTTTCAGAATAGGAAAAGCTCCTTCAGAATCAAATTGCAGAAAGAGAAAAGCAAGAGGAGATACTCTAGAAACAAGAATCTAGAGTTAGATGGCTAAAAGAGGGAGAGTGGAATACAAAATTTTTCCACTGTACCACATAGAAGAATGCACAATAATATCACTCATATTCAGAATCAACAAGGAGAATGATTGGAAGAACATGAGGATATTGAAAAAGAGCTCCTCAAATATTTCAAAAAAATGCATCAAGAGCCACAAATTAACAGACAGCCAACTATAGAAAAGATTCTCTAGAACATCTTGAGAATCATAATAGAAGAACATAATCAACTGCTCCTTCGTCCAATCTCTTTACAGGAAGTAAAATCTTCCATGCAACAATGAAAGGAAGGTACAACACCTAGTCCAGATGGTTTTACCTCAAACTTCTTTCATAATTTCTGGGATCTCATTAAAGAGGAAGTCTGGTAGGTAGTAGAAGAGTCCCAGACACTCCACTGGATGCTTCCCTCTCTTAACGTGACTTTTATTGCTCTCATTCCAAAAGAAGAGAAATCTATAACTCCGGACAAATTCATGCCTATAGCTCTCTGTAATGTCATCTACAAAGTCATATCTAAATTTATTGCTTCCCATCTGAAGTCGCTGCTTCCCATGCTCATCTCGCCAGAACAATCGAGATATGTGGAAGGGAGTCAAATAATTGATGGCATCATTCTCACCCATGAGATCATACACTCCTTGAAGCACCTCAAAAAAGCAGGTATGCTTCTCAAAATTGACCTTTCAAAAGCATCTGATAAGTTGAGTTGGGCATTCATTCAAAAATTGCTTTTTGCCTTTGGCTTCTCTCCTCCATGGGTTAGATGGGTTATGAATCTTATCTCCTCTACACTTTTCTCCATTCTCGTCAATGGAATTCCTTCCAACCCCTTTCATCCCTCTAGAGGAATCTGTCAAGGAGATCCCCTTTCCCCCTTTCTCTTTGTTCTAATGGCGAAAGGGTTAGGTTGTATTATGAGGAATGCACTTCAATCTCAACAGCTCAGAGGCATCTCCTTCCACAATACCCCTGCTTTCACCCACCAACAATTTGTGGATGATAAAATGCTGTTTGGCCACCCCTCAGTTCAAGAGGCCCTTAAATTCAAATCCCTTCTGGACGATTTCCCTGAAGAATTTGGAGCCAGTATAAATAATGTCAAATCCCAAATCTTCTTCTTTCATACTCCCTCCATTACTCAATCATCTATAGCCCGTATTATTGGATTCTCGGTCGCCTCTCTCCCATATAAATATCTGGGTTCCCCCATGACTAATTCTACATTAAAGCATTCCTCCTAGCAATTGGTCCTAGAAAAAATTGAAGCTCGCCTTTCCTCATGGACTTTCAGAGCCCTTAATATGGCTAGTCGTCTAGTGTTAGTCAAAGTTAGCCTGCAATTAATGCCTCTTTATCTCTTCTCTATTCTGGAAGCACCAAAATGGGTTCTTAAGAAAATAAAAAATCTACACTGGAACTTTTTATGGGGATCCTCAGGAAAAAATAACAAATGGGCACTGGTCAAATGGGCCACAATTTGCCTCCCAAAAAATTTAGGGGGCATTGGCCTCCGAGACCCTCAACATAACAATGCAGTCATGGGAGCAAGATTATGGTGGAAATGGCTCTCTGCTCTGTACACACCTTAGGCCATCCTTTGGACTGCCAAATATGCAAACAACCGACCGTGAGATGAGTTAATTCAACTCACAGAAACGGAAAAAGGTTCCCTAATCTAGAATGTGTCCAGTCAGCACCAAGCGATGATCCAACAACACAGTTTCTGGGAAATAAGGGACGACCACAATGCCTGATTTTGGTTTGACTCATGGCAGCAAAGACCCAGGCTAAGTAACCTAATCATACACCACCAAATAGAGGATGGGGAAGACCATCAGATGGATAAAGTCAGCCAGCACTAGATACCCACCCTTAATCAGGGTTACAGATAATGGTTAAGTGTGGCTCACTTCATTAGACAAGGAACAAAGTTTATACATAAGGAATTGGACACAGAGCTCGCCAATAGGAAAATTCGATTTTGTGACAAGAGGGATATCTTACGTTGGGGGTACACTTCACGTAGAACCTTTACCACTCAAGAGGCATACAAACCACTGATTCACAATTAGAGAGTTAAGGATCCTCTTTGGGACAAAGTATGGTCTCCTAATATTTGGCCCAAGGTCTCCACTTTCCTCTTGCTTTTATGTCAAAAAAGAATACTCACTTGGGACAACCTACGGAAAAAAAGCTTCCACAGGCCTCAATATGCCCCAGCTATAAACAACAGGAAGAGACCATCCAGCACCTCATGAACACTTGCAATTTGGAAAATAAACTCTAGGAAACAACAAGCTTCAGATGTCAAAAAGAAGGAAGAGTTGAAGAGGACATTACCAACACCATTCGTAGCTGGGCAATCAATCCGTAAAAGAGAAAACTGATAAACTCTTTGTGGAAAACCATCCCAGCTCTGCTCATTTGGTCTATATGGAAAGAAAGGAATCGTCGCATCTTCAAAGATCATTGTACACCAATAGAGATCCTATGGAGCAATATTTGCAATAATCTTCAGGAAACCTTAGTGCTCCAAACATGGCATGAAGATGACTATCGCACCCTTCCACAGGAGCAGAACATATGGGTGAGTTGGAATCTTTGGATTAACCAGGTACAAACGAAACCCAATAAATCCTCTTCAAATCACATTACTCCTAGCAAATGGACCCCTTCGCCACATGAAATGATTCATCTAAATTTTTATGGGGCCTCCAAAGGCAACCCAGGTAGGGCAGGCTATGGAGGAATATTCAGGGATCACAAAGGAAAACCTCTATTAATTTTCCTAGGCTCAATTGGATGGGACATGAACAACTCTGTTGAGCTTGAGGGTCTATGACAAGGGCTTCTTCTAGCACAACATCATGGCTTCATTCCCTTAGTAATTGAAGGCGACTCTCAGATTCTTATCAACATGGCTAATCAAATTCTTTAGGGGACCCCTGCTCACAAAGTGGTTAACAGTTAGAGATTGGTAGCACATTTAGAGCTCATTGAACAATGTCTCACAAATAACAGAGCAATCACCTTCAAACATATCAGAAGAGAAGACAACAAAGTGGCTGATCTCCTGGCAAATTTGGGAGTGTAAAGTGATCAAACTCTACACACAGGTTCGTTCAACATAATTACCAATGCCTCCTAACTACAGGAATATACTGAACTGGTGCACAACGATGCTGCAGCCTCGGATGCGGGTGATTAAGGTGAATTTAATAAGGATTAGACAGGGGGGATGGTAGGCGGCTAAGCCACATGGCCACCTGCTTTCCCATCCAAGTTAATTTATGGCGAATCACTGTCAACCTGTAGGCGCCATTACTCTGGTGCACAAGTCGAGACCTTCTCTACAAGCCTAAGGCCATGGCTTCTGCAAGCCTGCATACTTTCACCCCTTCCCCACTGAATTGCTCCTACCTCCCTGATGCTGCGGAGCTGAGCTCTCACATGACAACAAGGTGGCGCTGCTGGCTCCTCAGCTGTATTGATTTGGGGGATGGTTTCCATTTCTCCTAAAATGCTCACTGCGCTCTGAATTTTTCTCAGAATGAAACTGTTTTTTGCCTGAATAGCTCTATTAACTCTCACATAGACTCTGCCTCACCCTCAACGCTCACTGCTAATACTCTTGTCATCTCAGCCCACACCAATCAGCTCCATCTTGCCTGCAGAACCATGCTGTGTCTTCGACATCGGATGCGTAGCAGCCGAGGCAGCAGCTGAGGCAGAAATATCCACCCTCCCTCGCCGCCACCTCCTGAGTCGACGATCCTATCGTCCTCCCCTTCCTCAGCTTCATCCAAAGGCCAATTCTCTGGCAGATATCACGCCACCCGTAATGGAAGAAGTCGAGCCCAAGCCTTTGGTGCTCGAAGAGTTAATGATGCATCTTAGATGACCAATCCCCTTGCGCTCCCTCAACAATTGCACCACTTATCCCAATTCTGCTTTCACAACACCATGAACTGCCCTGATATCATTGCCACTGTCCGAGTGGCTTTCAGTGAATAAATCCGCTTGTAGGATGAGTAGGATGTACAGGCTCACGACACAGTTCAGAATAAGGAGGATATCACAAGCAGAAGACGACACAAGAGAAGTGATTCATCAGCGGACAGAAGCACTCATACAATAGCTCTGGTTTGCCCATACACAAAGATGTCCATGAAAATGCTCAGCATGGTAAGGACATCCCTAGAGGCAGGCATGCAGTCGAGGCCATTTCGAGTGGCACGCAAGTAGTTATGGAAGATTGGGATGAGTATAGATGTTTCATTGTGGAAGATCCTCCACCAAACGACACCTAGTGGGTCCTTACAGCCAGTTTTCCATGACGCCAGGTTTCGAATCCCCGCTCCTACTCCTAGGGGCTTTTTTAATGTTTTTTCAAAATATGTTGTCAATTTTGGTAAAACTCCACAAACGTCTCTGTTGGTTTCGGAGTTGGGGCCCCTGTGTGGGCAACACTTTTTTATTGGTTTACTTGGACTGGTTTCCCCTAGGTGGGAAGTCCTGTTTCAGTTCTAAATGTCTAAACATGATATAACTCTATTTTAGCACTGCACAGGTCGGAGCCTCATTGTATTTTACTGTTTTTATTAATAGAATTAGTAATACTTAGAAGAAAAAATAATAATTAGATTGACTTTTAAATGGGGCTGACATTAGATTAAAAATGTTAAATGCTGAACATTATGTTTACATCTACCTTTACATGTTTATGTGTGTGTTTATGTTTAGGTGTTTATGTTTACGTTTTTACGTGAGATCTACCCCATACTAGCTGTAAATGGCTATAAGCCAAGCAAATATGTGAACTATAATTGTGCAATTGATTATAACGTGAAACCATTAACTACTGCAAATTAAGGACTAAAAAGAGATGGAGGGCCATCAATACACAAGTTGGGGAATTGAAAAGGGACTAAGGGGAAATGATCTTACTCAATTATTTAATCTAAAGCCCTTAGAACCTTGGTTATAAACATTAGCTAGTGGTATATCTTGAAATTCTTAAACATTTGATTATTAATCTTTGATTACTAACCTTGATATAAGATTTCCTAATCTTGGGATTAGAGGTGAAATGAAGGCTTCTCACAAAGATCATGTGATGAGTTATTCGTAGGCAAATATAATGTTGGAAATGGGATTAGAGGTGAAATGTAGGCTTGTCACAAAGGCCCTGCGATGATTTATTTGTAGGCAATTATAATGTTGGAAATTTAAGCATGATGGAATTTTATTATTGTTGTTTTTATAATATGGATTATTATATGGTTTGGATAAACGAGAAGTAATTTCTCTCTTTTATTTTATGGTATACATTAATGTAGGGTTATTCCATTTCCCAATGCACTTATAATGATGATTATTTCTTCTTTTATTGTGAGAAGGAAATCTATCTTACAGTTGTGAGCCTTGTAATCTTATTAGATATATATTTTTTGGCTAGTTTGAAAGGGAATGAGGATAGCTCGAGGGATATCTAGTAGAGGAGGAGATCCTATTACTAGTATTGTGGGGCTAAGGAGGAAAAGTGTTGGTTGAGTGGCATAGTTATAGAGATTTTTCTTACCTATGAGAGTGTCTAGGTTGTGAGTTGAGTATGAAGACTTAGATCTAAACCTTAGAATTTCACCTTTGTGGATACTTGAGATTGACGATAGCATATAACATAGAAATAATAATCATGATAGAGTACCTAAGGCTAAAAAAAACATCATCTGTTTACATCTAAATATAGTATTATTTTCTCAACATATCCGTAATTTGACTATCTCATAAAATACCATGTTTTCTTGTATATTATATAATTTCTTAGTTTATTTAATTTTTTTTGTATAGATTTACTTTTCATAATTATAAATAAAAACATTATAACTTTAGTTCAACATATTCAATTTTGAATCACTATATCTTTATTTCTAGTATTCGAATTTTCCAATTAATATTAAAAATTTAATTTTAACAAAAGCATTAAAATTTTATGTTTCTATTTTATTTTTTATATTTAAATGAATAAATATAAATACTGGAATTTTGATATTTATTGAATATATTTATATATCATTAATACATTATTTTAGAAAATATATAATTTTAATCTAGTTTGAAATTCATATTAATTAATATATTAATGAAATAAAATTCATACATATAAATAAATTCTATATATTCTAATATCATATATATGTAAAAATAAAAAATGGAGCCGAAATGTAAATTTTCAATATTGTTTGAAAAAATATAAATTTAATTATTATCATAATATTGTAATCTCAATTAGATATTTATGGTAAATTTGGTTTAATTTTCTAAACTTTTTAGACCTTTGTATTGACTTTTCTAGCAAGAAAAAATAATATGTTAAAAACAATACATAATTATGAAGGAAAAATAGTCCTCATAAACCCTGTGCTTTCCACAACATGACTACATGGGGTAGAAAAATTTTCGACATACATACAACTGAATTGTAAATTACAATATACACCAATAGTGGAGCTAAGTTCTCTCTGTAATAATTGCAAATTTATCACAAAATTTCCAAGAGATGCTATAAGCTTCTGGAAATGTCTCAAGACATTTACATATTGTGAAAATCACTGCCATACAATAGTCATTCCACATGTGTTTTCTTTACAGTATTTGGTACAAAATTTTAAATAAAAACAAAAAGAAACAGGCCTATTTTGAACTTATCTGTGTTGGGGTTCTACCTTTTTTATACGGTCTTCGGAGTCCTATCCCGACAGCTTTAGCCTTTCTACTTCTGTCTGGCCTTCTCCCATTTTGATCATGATGTACATATCTTCTTTTGTGGCTATTATTCCTTTCTTCGATAAATCATCCACTATTTTGTTATGTGTCCTGTTGATGTGCTGAATGGGTAGGCTTTGAAGGGAGTTCCATATGTTTTTTATCCGTCTCATCCAGCCTTGTAGGGAGACCTATTGGATATTGTGCTTTCCATTTACATGATCTATTAAACATTTGGAGTCCCCAAAAATTTGTACTCGTGGGAAATCCAAAAACATAATAAACCATAATAAGCCCCAAAGAGCTACAACTTCTTCCTTCATGCTTGTTCCTTCCCCCCATACCAGTGTATATGGAATTTTATTGGTTAAGAGTATGTGCAACATAATTTTAAATCCAGCGGTATTTTATTAGTTAGTTAAATTATTGTTCACACATTATTGTAAATATGCTATGATGTTAATAACCTCGAAAGGTCATTTCGATTCCGAATTCATCTGATTGCCACTGAATATCGCAGGGTCAAAATGTCATGGACATATGTGAGTCGCTTTGCGTTGAGGATGAAGAAAGCAACAATGATTGTTGTGAGAAAAATGAACAAAAAGTTTATATAATTATATATATATATATATGTATATATATATCTGTGTGTGTGTGTATATAGCAAGATATTGATCAGTTTTAGTTTGTTCAAGTTGAAATTAGGTTTAGAAAATACATCACTAATTGGTGTATTAAGATTAGGAAAACAAGAAAGGTTGAGCTGGTTTTGTTGGAAAGGCGGAGGAGACAAAGCATAGATTCACACATAAAACAAGGATTGTGGCTCTTCTATTGATCACACAAAATATGATGATTACAATGAACCCGGTGAAGGGTATTTATCCTTTTCCAACTAGCGACTTGCCTAAAATATCTTGACATGAAACCACACTCTAAAAGTATTCTATCACTTAATTTTACTTGACTCAATACTCAAACACTCAATCACTCAATCGCTCAGTTAACTGACTCTCTAAGTTTAGCTAACTCCTCATGCAGGAGTAATTATCTTATTTTAACACTCCCTTTAATTATGATTGCTAAACTAAAACATGACTCATGACAACTCAAACATGCATGTTGATCTATGTCTCAGCTAGGCTTACAACACCCAAGTTTCTCCTATGAAACTCAAACACATCTTGTGCTAATGACTTAGTAAATATATCAACCAATTGATTACTATATTTTCAAGGCTTCATGTGAACTTCTCCATTGCTCACAAGTTCTCTAATAAAGTGATATCTAGTATCAATATGCTTGCTCTTCTGATGAAACACACTATTCTTGGATAGTTCAATCGTTGAGTTGTTGTCATAGTAAATTGTTGTTGATCCTTCTTGTTTTTGCTTGAGTCCATCAAATACTCTTCTTAACCAAACTGCTTGACATGTTGTTGATGTTTCTACTACATATTTTGTTTCTGCTGATGAAAGTGTCACAATGGGATGCTTCTTAGATGCCCATGAAATCACACCTAAACCAAGATGGAACAAAAAACCAGAAGTGCTCTTCCTATCATCCAAACTGCCTACAAAATCATTGTCTATGTACCCAATCAAATCTTTCTTTTTTGTGCTTGCATAAATTATGCCACAATCTATAGTTCCTTTTATGTATCTCAAAACTATTTTTCCTGCACTCCAATGTGTGTCTTTTGGAGTCTGCATAAATTTGGAAATCAAGCTCGCTCTTTGCATGATATCTAGTCTTATAGTTGTGAGATACATGAGGTTGTCAACCAATATTTTGAATAAAGTTGGATTGACGTATGATTCTTCATCATCCTTGCTTAACTTTGTACCTGTTGCAACTGGAATAGGGACAGGTTTGCAATTTTCCATCCTAAATCTTTTCAATAAATATTTGGCATATTTATTTTGACAAATAAAAATTCCTTTCTTAGATTTCTCAACTTCTATGCAAAGAAAATATTTCAAGAGACCAATATTTGTCATCTCAAATTCTTTCATCATGTCTCAAAATTTCCCGTAAAAATCATGTCATCAACATATAAGCAAACAATCAAAATTTGTCCTTGATCATTTACCTCTGTGTACAAGGTATGCTCAATGTTGCTTCTAAAAAATCCATTCTTGATCATGTAGCTATTGATTCTGCTATACCAAGCTCTAGGCACTTGCGTTAGTCCATAGCGGGCTTTCTTCAACCTGTAAACTTTCTCTTCATTACTCTCAACTTCATATCCTGGAGGCTATTGCACATAAATTTCTTCTTCTAGAATTCCATTCAAGAAGGATGATTTCACATCCATTTGATATAATTTCCACTTGTTCTGAGCTACTATGGCTAGAACTACTCTTACAGTATCCAATTTGGCTATCGAAGAAAAATTTTCTCCAAAATCTATTCTCAGTTGCTGCGAGAATCTTTTTGCTACAATTCTAGCTTTAAATATGTCAATTTCACCTTTTTCATTCAACTTTTTCTTGTACACCCACTTCACACCAATGAAACTTTTGTCCTTTGGTAAATCAACCAAATTCCATGTATCATTCTTTTCAATAGCTTCAATTTCTTCATCCATGACTTGCACCCAATTTTCATCTTTGATTGCTTCTTCAAATGAAGAAGGTTGGAATGACAACAATGCAAAATTTGAACTAACATCCAAATCATCATAAATATCTTTCAAACTGCTCATCTTTCTCTTACCAGTGCCTAATACATCTCCTGATTGATTTTTAGGAGAATCTCAATCTATTGATCTGCTTGAAGATCCATGCTGCTCTAAAAATCTTGGAGTCCTTGTTGGTGTGTCTCTATTTTTTGTCCACTTGTGATTATTGCTTCTCCTTCTCTGCTACATCATCTTCTTCCATCAGTGGCACTTGTGCATCAACTGTTTTGTCTACAATTCCATTCCATGACTCTTGTTCTTTGAACACAATATCTCTGCTAATTATGGTCTTCTTTGTGACAGGGTTATACAGTTTGTAAGCTTTTGATTGCTCATTATAACGAGTGAATATGCATTTTTCACTTTTATCATCCAATTTGCCTCTTCGCTCCTTAGGAACGTGTGCATAAACTACATATCCATATACTCTGAGATGAGATATGTTGCAATACATACCTGACCATGCTTGTTCTGGTACTCCATTCATCACACTTTTTGTAGGAGACCTGTTGATCACATAAATAGCACATGCAACTTCTTCTGCACAATACTCATTAGACAAGTTTTTGCCTTTCAACATGCTTCTTACGATGTTCATAATTGTCCTATTCTTTATTTCTACTACACCATTCTGTTGCTGTTTGTACCTGGTTGTAAACTATCTTCTGATCCCATGTTGTTTACAGTAATCATGGAATGCCTTTGAGTCATATTCTCCACCATGATCTGACCTCAATACCTTGATCTATTGATCACTTTGTTTCCTTGCTAAGGCTTTGAATTACATGAACTTTGCAAAAGTTTCAGACTTCTACTTTAAGAAGTAAACCCAAGTCTTTCTGTTGTAGTCATTAATGAAAGTGAGGATGTAACAACTTCCACCAATCGACTGTGTCATCATAGTCCAAACAAGTCTGTATGCACTAGCTCAAGAGGTTGCTTTGCTCTGTATGCAATTCCATTTGGAAAACTTTCATGGTGTTGCTTTCCCAAGATGCAACACTAACAAGTACTAGCAGGTTCTTTGATGGGAGGTAATCCTTTGACCATCTATTTTTGCTGCAACTATCTTAAGTGCAAGTGCCCAAATCGAAAGTGCCATAACCAATAATAATCAGAACATGCAACTGTAAAAGAACTCACTTGACCACTGTAATTCAAAATTAGAGGAAAGAGTTTGTTCCTCGTCGTCTGCACCTTTACTATCAGTTGCTTTCTTGGGGAATTTGTCATATATAACAAATTCTTTACCTTGAAAGATAAATATGTATCCTTTATGTGTCAATTGGCCAACACTTAACAAATATGTTTGAGACTAGGAACATAATATACCTAAGAAATTGTCTTCGACTCCCCCTGCTTGGTCGAATGTTAACCACTCCTTTTTCATCTACTTCCATAGTCTTATCAATCCACAGCTTTACTTCTATTTTCACATATTGATCGAAATTTTCAACCAAATCCTTGTTGCTTGTCATGTGGTTAATGCAACCACTATCTAATAGCCACACACTAGAAGAAGGTTCATGCATGGTATGGCAAGCTAGGAACACGAAGTTAGTACTTTCTGTAGTGACATTAGCTCATGGTTCCCTTGATTAGCTATCTTCTTCCTGCAATCAACAACATATTGACCAAATTTATTGCAATAATAACATCTCACCTTTGATTTGTCAACTCTTTGATTATTGTTGAAGCTTTTGTAGTTTCTTACACTTTCATGTTCATGATCTTCTTGGCCATCTCTCTGACCACCTTATCTTCCACTTTGTCCTCTGCCTCTCGATCTACTTCTGCCTTGACCTCTATCTCTTCAAATAGAAACTTGACTTTTGAAAGTGGTATCTAAAGTGGAATCCTTATTTCTGTCTATCCTTTCCTCATGCGATAGAAGTGATCCCATCAACTCATCAACTGTCAATGATGCCAAATCCTTGGATTCTTCTATGGCTGCTACCACAACATCAAATTTGGTAGAGAAAGATATGAGGACCTTCTCAACCACTTTGATCTTTAATTTCTTCACCATAAATCTTACACTGATTTACGACAGTTATGACCCGATTTATGAAAGAATTGATGTTCTATGTCTCCTTCATCTGCATACTTTCAAAATCTCTCCTAGTATTCTGCAACTTAACAATATTGAATTTGGCCATACTTGTATAGATTGTCTCCAAAGTATCCCATGCTAATTTTGCTAAAGATGTGATCATAATCTTATGTAACACTGCTCGGTCCACTCCCTGTTGGATAAGCTGCAACGCTTGTGCATTCTTCTTCTTATCTTTCATCCATTGTTCCCTCTCTGTATCACTGAGAGCTTGTGCTTCTGCTTCATCCTTAGGTTATGAAAACCCAAGCTGGACATAATCCCAAACATCATGTGCCTGCAACGTAGTCACCATCGTAATGGCCAACACATCATAATCTTTCCTTGTAAAAGGTGGGAATTGGGGTTGGAAATTTGAGAAAGTCATCTTTCTCCAAAAATTTCTCTAAAAAACCCTAAATTTCTCTTTTTGTAAGTTTTTTAAAACTCTTTCTCAAAAATAAAAATACCTTTTAATAAAAACCCTAAATAGTGCCCTGTGTATAACTGTAGCATGTGTTAATGCTTAAACCACATGAAAAAAATAGACTTTTCCTCTCACACGCACTACTGCAAATACATTTTTCTTCTCTTTGTGTAACTTCACTTTGATACCAAATTGTTGGAAAGGCGGAGGAGACAAAGCATGAATTCACACATAAAACATGAGTTGCAACTCTTTTATTGATCACACAAAACATGATGATTACAATGAACATGGTGAAGGGTATTTATCCTTTTCCAACTAGCAACTTGCCTAAAATATCTTCATATGCAACCACATGCAACCACACACTAAAAGTCATCTATCACTTAACTTGACTTGACTCAACACTCAAACACTCAACCACTTAGTGAACTAAATCTCTAATTTTAGCCAACTCTTCATGCCAACTCCTCATGCAAGAGTAATTATCTTATTTTAACAGGGTTTTGGCCAAGCTAATTAAATAGAAAATAAATTTAGTTTTTAAGACTCTAATGGTCATGAAATAGTGAACAAAAAACATATACTCAGATCATAAAATGTGATAGTAGCATGGCCTACTAATAGTGGCTCTCTTATAGAGAGACCATGTTATCACCCAAAGAGCACATGCAATGCGGGAGCTGGTTGTTCATGATTCTTGGGAAAAGTTGCGTCTGAATGTTGGAGTAAGCCATCCACGATTTCATAGAATAGATGAAGCTCCCCCATGTGAGGGAGGGGCTCATCCGCTCATTGTGATCGATTTTTTTTTTTTGCAACAAGTGCTTGAGGTGCTAGTGTAAGTCCACAGTTTGGAGGTATTAATTTCTTTTGGTTCGTGATGTTCCAAAGTCAAAGATCCAATCCTCCACCTCTGTCAAAACGTCTTTGACAATGCATATCTTTCCCTAACCAACTCCTACTCGATGTCAGATAGGTCATTTTGCACAACCAAGTATGCATTTTAAGGAGCCCTCATGTGGTATTGTAAGCCTCCTCCCCATCCTCTTCTATGAAAATGGGTTCCCTATCATTAGTGAGAGAATGGAGAGAGAACCAAAGACAAAGCTAAGACTTGGGGAAAAACAAACAAGAGCAAGAGAATACACAAGAAGAGCCACAAAGAGAACACAAGCCAAATGGAGAGTGAAGAAGAAAAGGTAACAGTGGAAGCAGAGGCAATTTGATCACAATTGACAAGATTGAGATGACCAGAAAGCAAAGGAAAGAAAAAGCAAAAAAATTGTATGTAAGACTTGAAAGGTACCTCAATAGACTTGAAAACACAAAAAATAAAAAGGAAAAATAAGAAGAAGAAACACCCACCACTAAGAAAATGATTACACTAAAAGAATAATAAGATACCAAATTCTTATGAGTTCTCACTCCTAATGAAAACAAAAGATTTCTACTACTAATATAAAGAAAGGGACAAGGCCACTTGGACTTGTAGAACATTTACAACAAAGCTTAGAGACTATTTACTTTGCACATCCCACTATTAACCAACCAAGCTAGTATATAATGAATATGAGGTGGCAGCCTTCCCCAACTCACACTAGTGAAATCGCCTGTCATTTTGGAAATATCAATGCATTGAAAGAGAGCCTCCATAGTAAATTCTTAAAACCAAACGAATTTCCTAGTGTGTGTTTTCATGTGGCAACATCGACATTATTCTCATCAACTACCAATATTTGTAATTCTATTGAACCATAAATAAGCGAGGCAATATAAGCTCACAATTATATTACTAGCACAAGCATATTTACCAAGGTAAATATGGTTGATATATGCCGATAGTCGTATATCAAGCACATATATTAACCACATTTTCCAATGTGGTTGAT
>APFE030557945.1:0-18405 GCA_000404065.3 Pinus taeda | reverse complement strand
CATAAAACAAGAGAAACAAAGATATACATGGTTCACCCAATTTAGGCTACATCCACGGGAAACAAATAGATCTTCCTTTATATTATCCAACAAACTAAAGAGATACAACCTACAAAAAATCGTTGTAATTCCCTCTTCACTCTCACATAATCTCCTCTCTCTTTTCACTGAGAATACATATCTACATAGACGCAATACAATTCCCTCATATATAGCAAAGGGTTTCCTTCTAGGGCAAAAAATCCAAAACTAAACATAACTTCTATGGTCAGATCTCTGCCTAATGAATGACCCAAATTGACTACAACATTATAACATCTTACAAGGCAATTTTACATTTATGTTTAGCTTTGGGACTGGTCCCCCTCGACCCCCCTTGCCACGCAAATATTATGGGTGGCATTGCCGCCACATTACGAACTGGGGTCCAATGTGGTGATACCTCTAAATAAACAAGGTAATCTGGATCCACATCCAACAAGACGGGTTAAAGCTATGCCCACCATTATTGAGGAGGAATGTCTCTATCTAGTCGACTCTCCAAGAATCTTCCAGATTCAGTCAACCTAATTAAATTTTATTCTATTGAATTCCATTATAGTTGTTGGGAAGTTACATTAAAATTTTCCCAATGGAACTTTTCTCAAGTCACATATGTTGGGGAAACGCCTAACCCATTTTGAGGATGTTAGCCAAGGTAAACCTTATATTCTTCAAGGTACAAGGGTAGGTCAAAAATGAATCAAATCCTTCACAACAATATATTCACTATCAACTCAACACACCAGTTATGGAAATCATAATTAGGTGGAGATAATAATAGTCCATCACAATGCTTCTTGGGCTAAACACAATTGATGACTTTCACAACCCATACACGGGCTTAGTTATTATCTTTTTATAATTCTCTATATGAGTTCATTTTCAAGTCCAATTATAGTAATACCAATAAACCCAATGTAGTGTCTCTCATATGGCTTCTAATAGATAACCTATATCATCTTTCTTCTCTCTAGATAAATTTTCTACATGTTCAAGTCTCAAGCCAATTTAACCATATGTTTTCTTATTCTCTTTCATTAGTTAGTACATTGTGAGAAAAAGCAGAGTTTATCACCTACTAAATATTTTATTAGGATCATTGTGTTCAACTATTTTCCTATGCATTATTCTAATGTCAAGCATAATGGGATGAGAATGAATTAGGATAAATGTCTTATATGATTGATTTTTAGCTTATTTAATCATTCTTGAATGATGTTGGGCCTTGGATAGAATATGGTACCACCTAAAATTGTACTTAAAGCTATAAATCCCTAAAAATGAGTGAAACCCTAGGGGGAACTCAAAAAAATTGTTCGATGGAGATAAGATGCATTTCTGATAAATAATTCGCATATTCAGCATACCCAACCTGCATTGACCGGAAATATGTAGCATATCCAGCAAAGATTGCTCGGATAGCGAGAAATTTACTCGCGTATTCGAGGATATACCTGTCGGAAATTGTTACGGTCAGGCAAACATCGCATATCAGCCAAGACAATTCGCATATCGAGCCGTGTATCCTGGGAAAATAGAATTATAACTACCGTGTTGATAGTGAGTAAACCACTTATGAATACCACGTTGATAACCAACCACCCACATTTGCATAAGCATTAATAATGAATAGATAATTGATAATGAATATATAAAGAATCCATATACGAAAGATTCTTACGGGAAGCCCTAATACAAAACATTCATACGTGAAAATATATGGATATTCTGATAATCCCACCAGATAATTGCATTGCGATGGTAATTAGCATATGCATTACTGATCAATTAGCATCGCGACGATAATTGTGAGAATTTGCAAGTCTTAAAAGGAAAATACAAATTACACTCAATAGAATTTCAGTAGTCTTGGTCAATATGCATATTCATTAGCCTCAACTGTCCAAAATATATGTCAATGACACTTTATGTATGGCTACAAAGAATACACACATACCGGGTAAGATATTCGTTGAGAACCCAAAGGCCGCTATCATCTTTGAATGATTTCTGATAGAATGCTAATAACGTCTCACACCTGTTGCTCTCTGTGTCTGCCATGACTCCCGTAAGTAAAATCTAACTTACAATTTTCAGCTCAAAACTGGTGTATTACCTAATTACCTATCCCATCAAGAAAATGAATTCAGGGAATTCATTCATTCAGTTGATCAAACTTGGGCACTCGATTCAACCTGGATAGCTGGATTAAGGCTATGGGAGAACTGAACCACCACTGCTTTCGCACTGAACTAGCGGCAAACTGCTAGCACAAACTGCTTTCGTATTGAACTAGCAGCACACTTCCGCCTCATGCGATGGCTCATCAGCCTGAAGGCCACGTGTTGCTTGCTGTTTTTTCAAATTATTTTATATAATGTTTATAATATAGAGTTAGGTTTTCATTAATATAGAATTAGGTTTCATATCATGTTTATTATCGTATAGAATTAGGTTTCTTTATTATTATTAAATAATAGATAAAAATACTTTTGTAATAATATTAAATTTATTATTTTTTTGTAATTAATATAAATATAAATAAATAAAATGTACTAAATAATTCTATATAAATAGAATAATTAATGAAAGAAAGAGGGGCTCAATTAATTAATCAAATCAACTAATAAGATTTAAGACTTTTTACAACCAATTCTAATTTTTCGCTAGTACTTCACTTTTAGCTTGATTCTAATCAATTTATGGTTTCCTTGTCTAAGGAAGAGGGCGTGGTTAGCCTCCTATCGAAATGTAGTCTTAGGAGATGCTAAGCGTAGGAAGAAGGAGGCAAGAACAACAACTTATCAATCCTCCCACCTCCTTAGAAATCCATCCCAAAGAGGTCGACAAGATGCCTCAATCTTAGGCACTACAATGTACAAAATTAGATCAAGATGTTGCATCTCTAAATTCATTGAAAACCCCACATGTGACGTCAAGTGAGATAAAATCTTGGAGCAGATAGAGTTCAGGCATGACCGCACTTTAATGTGCAAATTTATTAGTGCTTGGCCACCAAAACCAAATTTGGCAGCATGGATCAAGGCTAAATGGCACCCATAAGTGCATGTTGATTTTCATATTGGAGCCAAAGGTTTTCTTACCATGATTTTCACTAATTTATAAGATCATTCATGATCGTTCTTCATCTCGTTCTAGATGCCCCATTTCAACTAAGATAAAGAAAATGCTTTGGCTTAGCATAGAAATATCCACACAGAAAGATAAGAAAAATGAACCCTTAGCAGAGCAAGATCCTCTACAATAGGATTAAAAATTACCTAAGGAATCCTTGGAGCCACAACCCAAGCCCACCCAAGATACTTCTACAAAGAAAAGGAAGAACCCATATAACACAATGGAAGACATAACAATTATGAAATCTAAAATGCATGATGTGAAGACAATGTTCGAAGAAATCATAATGGAGACAAGTTATTAGGTAAAAATAGAAGGCTTGGATGAAATGGAAGTAGAGGAGAAAACTCTCTTCGAGATATTACCCATTTCATTTTTCGAGGTGCAAATGGTTCTTCTCTAACAATCATATCTCAAGATTTGATTCACCCTTTTGGAGAGAATGATGACTCCCACAACTCCTAACTAGTGTTCTTTTTCTTTCAATTAGAGAGACTCCCCTCAAACCACTCAAAGGAGACAAATGATGGGGGAGGAGAACTATACAACAATTGATGGAATAGGTAGGGAATCTTCTCGCCGATTTACACAATATTACTTACTTTCAAAGATGTTCACCCCATCAATCATTCTCAATGAAAGTGATTTTATGGAACATATGGGGTCTCAATAGAAAGGGAAAATAAAGATTCCTTAAAGACAAAATATTCATTTTTTAAGGTTTCTTAATCATTCCTCTTGGCACAGGGGTGGATCCCCTATGGTTCCATGTGGCATATTACCCTAGGGAATCTTCATTGGCATAATTCCACTCATGCCTAGGGAAATTCAAATTCAACCCTACGACCTTGGGGGAGGATCCATCATAGCGCAAGGGAGGTATCATCTCATATGACAGCACTTTAGTCTCTATACTTAGTATTATTGTTCAAATAATCATTGTAATACACCCCCTTAGCTAAGACATTGTGTCACTATAGTGCATCCAAAATTCCATGCAACGCCTTATGGTTGGATACTTAATCATCACTTCAAAGAATGTCTTCAACTGTTTTTTGCACCACTAAGCATGGCTCCCTTAGCGCATATCAATATCAATCTCCACATTTAATGAAAAATTATTTATCACTGTTACCCTAGGTGCATTATAGATCTGTGCATTAGGTTCATGAAAACATTTTTCTTCATCTTCCCTTTTATTGTCTACATTTTCCTTGGTTCAGAAATTGAAACACATTGAGATGTCAAAGTGAAGTGAGGTAGACTTGTAATTGGTCCTTGAGATAGGTTGGAATTGACCACTCCGTTTATGACCTATATCATCTCTAGGTTTACATACAATCAATCTACACATGTCATATAACAGAGATAAGTTATGAAGTCCATGAAAAATAAACTCTTTAGGGCTTAGGGTTTAAAATGTTATAAAATGCTTAGGGTGTAGGGTTTACGGTTTATAACACTTTAGTAAATGATTTGAATAAATAGTTAGAAAAAGCTACAAAACCCTACTAAAATGATATAAAATGCTTAGGGTTTAGGGTTTAGGACTTAGGGTTTAAAATGTTATAAAATGCTTAGGGTTTAGGGTTTGTTCTTTAGGGTTTAGAACACTTTAGTAAATGCTTGTAGTAAACACTTAAAAAAAGATACAAAATTCTTAATAAAATGTTATAAAATGTTTAGGGTTTAGTGCTTGGCTTTAAAATGTTATAAAATACTTAAGGTTTAACGTTTAGGGTTTAGGTTTTGGGGTTTACAATTGTTTAGTAAATCCTTTTAATAAACACTTAAAAATATTACAAAAGGATTGTTAAAATGTTATAAAATGATTAACATTTAGGCTTTAGGCTTTAAAATTTCATAAAATGCTTATGGTGTAGGAATTAGGGTTTAGTGTTTAGCATTTAGGGTTTATAACACTTTAGTAGATTTTAATAAATTCTTAAAATAAGTTATAAAACGCATGTTAAAATGTTATAAAATTCTTAGCCTATAATGATTTGGTTTAGTGTTTAAAATGTTATAAAATGATTAGGTTTTAGAGTTTAAAATGTTCTAAAATGCTTAGTGGTTAGAGCTTAGGGTTTAGGTTTTATGATTTAGGGTTTAAAATGTTATAAAATGATTAGGGTTTAATATTTATGCTTTAGAATTTAGAAGAATTTAGTAAATGAATTTATGCTCTAAGGTTTATGACACTTTAGTTTAGTGTTTAGGGTTTATGGTTTGGGGTTTATGGTTTATGGTTTAGTGTTTAAGGTTTAGGGTTTAAAAATGTTATAAAATGCTTAAGTTTTAGTGTTTAGTGTTTATAACACTTTAGTAAATGATTTTAATAAGCACTTAACGTAAAGTTACAAACAATTGTGCAAATGTTATATAATGCATGGGGTTGAGGGTTAAGTGTTTAGGGTTTATAACACTTTAGTAAATTATTTTAATAAACACGTAAAAAAAGGTACGAAACACTTGTTAAAATGTTATAAAATGCTTAAGGTTTAGGTTTTAGGGTCTAAAATGTTAAAAAGTGCTTACGGTTCATTGTTTCAGGTTTATAACACTTTAGTAAATGATTTTAATCAACAATTAAAAAACGTTACTAAATATTTTTTAAAATGTTATAAAAAAAATTGGGTGTAGGGTTTAGGTTTTAGGGTTTAGGGTTTAGGTTTTAGGATTTAGGGTTTTAAATTTAATAAAATTCTTAGGGTTTAGGGTCTAGGGTTTAGGGTTTATAACACTTTAGTAAATGTTTTTAATAAGAACTTGAAAAAGTTTCAAAACAATTCTTAAAATGTTATAAAATGACTAAGGTTTAGGGTTTATAACAATTTAGAAAATCCTTTTAATAAACACCTAAAGGAAGTTACAAAATGCTTGTTAAAATGTTATAAAATTCTAGGATTTAAGGTTTAGGGTTTAGAAATCAGGATTTAGGGTTTATAACACTTTAGTAAATTATTTTAATAAACACTTAAAGAAATGTTACAAGACTCTAGTTAAAATGCTATAAAATGTGTAGGGTTTAAGATTTAGCGTTTAGTGTTCAAACTGTTAACATATGCTTGAGATTTAAGGTTTAAGGTTTAGGGCTTATAAAACTTTTGTAAATGCTTTTAACAAACACTTGAAAAAAATTACAGAACATTTTTTAAGATAGTATAAAATGCTTAGGGTTTCCGGTTTATAACACATTGCTAAATGATTTTAATAAACACTCAAAAAAAAGTTAGACAAGGCTTGTTGGAATGTTATAAAACTCAAAACGTTTTAGGGATTATAATGCTATAAAATTCTTATGGTTTAGGGTTTAAAATGTTATAAAATCCACAAGTCTTAGGCTTTAGGCTTTAGTTTTTATAACACTTTAGTAGATTATTTTTATAAACTCTTTAAAAAAAGATTCAAAACACTTGTTAAAATCTTATAAAATGCATACGGTTTAGGGTTTAAAATGTTATAAAATGCCTAGGGTGTAGCTTTTAGGGTTAAGAGTTTCGTTTTAGGGAATAAGGTTTATAACTCTTTAGTAAATGATTATAATAAAAACTTAAAAGAAAAGTTACAAAATGCTTGTTAAAATATTATAAAAATCTTAGGGTATAATTTTTAGGGTGGAGAGTTTAAAATGTTATTAAATGCTTAGGTTGTAGGGTTTAAAATGTTATAAAATGCTTAGGGTTTATGGTTTATAACACTTATTAAAATGTTATAAGGCACTTATCAAAATGTTACAAAATGCTCATGGTTTAGGGTTTAAAATGTTATAAAATTCTTAGGGTTTTGGGTTTATGGTTAGTGTTTAGGAATTAGGGTTTAGGGCTTATAACACTTTAGTAAATTCTTTTAATAAACACTTAAAGAAATGTTACAAAAGGCTAGTTAAAATGTTATAAAATGCTTAGGGTTTAGGCTTTATGGTTTAGTGTTTAAAATGTTAATAGATGGTTAAGGTTTAGGGTTTAAGGTTTAGCGCTTATAACACTTTAGTAAATACTTGTAATAAACACTTTAGAAAATGTTGTAAAAGGATTTTTAAAAAGTTATAGAATGCTTAGGGATTATGGTTTATAACACTTTACTATATGCTTTTAATAAACACTCAAAAAAACGCTAGAGAAGGCTTGTTGAAATGTTGTCAAATTCATAGGTTTTAGGGTTTACAATGTTATAAAATTCTTACGGTTTAGGGTTTAGAATGTTATAAAATACATAGGGCTTATGATTTGGTGTTTAGGTTTTATAACACTTTAGTAAATTCTTTTAATAAACATTTAAAAAAATATCAAAAAACTTGTTAAATGTTATAGAATGCTTAGGGTTTAGGGTTTAAAATTTTATAAAATGCTTATGGTTTAGGGTTTAGAATTTATTTATTAGGCATTTAGTGTTTATAACACTTTAGTAAATGGATTTAATAAACACTTAAAAAGAAGTACAATACACTTGTTAAAATGTTATAAAATTCTTAGGGTTTAGGGTTTATTCTTTATGGTTAAGAACACTTTAGTAAATGGTTTTAATAAACAATTTAAGTTATAAAATCCTTGTTTAAATGTTATAAAATACTTGGGGTTGAGGGTTAAGCTTTTAGGTTATATGGTTTAAAATGTTATAAAATGCCTAGGGTTTAGTGTTTAGGGATTATAACACTTTAGTAAATTATTTTAATAAACATGTAAACAAAGGGTATGAAACACTTGTTAAAATGTTATAAAATTCTTAAGGTTTAGGTTTTACGGTTTAAAAAATTAAAAATACTTATGGTTTATAACACTTCTCTAGATGCTTTTAATAAACACTCAAAAAAAAGTTAGTAAATTATTTTAATAAACATGTAAACAAACGATATGAAACACTTGTTAAAATGTTATAAAATTCATAAGGTTTAGGGTGTAGGGTTTAAAATATTATAAAATACTTATGTTTTATGGTTTATAACACTTTTCTAGATGCTTTTAATAAACACTCAAAAAAAATTTAGAGAAGGCTTGTTGAAACATTATAAAATTCATAGGGTTTAGGGTTTATAATGTTATAAAATTCTTAGGGTTTAGGGTTTAAAATGTTATAAACTACACATGGATTTGGGTTTAGGGTTTAGGTTTTATAACACTTTAGTAAATTATTTTAATAAACACTTTAAAAAAAATCAAAACGCTTGTTAAAATTTTATAAAATGGTTAGGGTTTAGGGTTTAAAATGTTATAAAATGCTTATGGTGTTGGGTTAGGGTTTAGAATTTTGGTTTTAGGGATTAGGGTATATAACACTTTAGTCCATGATTTTAATAAAAAGCTAAAATAAAAGTACAAAATGCTTGTTAAAATGTTATACAATGCTTAGGGTTTATAGTTTAAAATGTTATCAAATTCTCATTGATTAGCATTTAGGTTTGATAATATTTTAGTGAATGCTTTTAATAAATACTTAAAAAAGAGTTAAAAAACACTTTTTGAAATGTTATAAAATTCTTAAGATTTTGGGTTTAGGATTTAGGGTTTAAAATGTTATAAAATACTTAGGGCTTTGGGTTTATTATTTAGGGTTTAGAAAACTTTAGTAAATGCTTTTAATAAACACTTAAAAAAAGCTACAACACACTTAATAAAATGTTATAGAATGATTAGGATTTAATTTTTGGGTTTAAAATGTAATAGAATGCTTAGGGTTTAGGGTTTATGGTAAAGGGTTTAGGTTTAAAATGTTATAGCATGTTTAGGGTGTAGGGTTTAGGGTTTATGGTTAAGGGAAATTTATTAAATGATTTTAATAAACGCTTAAAAAAAGTTACAAAACACATGTTAAAATGTTATAAAATTCTTAGGGTATAATGTTTAGGGCTTAAGCTTTAAAACATTACAAAATGCTTAGGGTTTGGGGTTTAAAATGTTATAAAATGTTTAGTTGTTATTATTTAGGGTTTAGGGTTTAAGATTTGGGGCTTAAAATGTTATAAAATTCTTAGGGTTTAGTGTCTATGCTTTAGGATTTAAAACACTTTAGTAAATTATTTTAATAATCACTTAGAAAAAATTGCATAAATCTTGTTAAAATGTTATAAAATTCTTAGGGTTTAGGGGTTAAGGTTTATAACACTTTATTTTAGCATTGAGTTCTTAGGGTTTAGGTTTTAGGGTTTGGGGTTTAAGTTTTATGTTTTAGGGTTTAGGGTTTAGGGTTTTAAAATGTTATAAAATGCTTAGGGTTTAGGGTTTATTGTTTATAACACTTTAGTAAATGGTTTTAATAAACACTTAAAGTAAGGTCACAAAACACTTGTTTAAATGTTATAAAATTCTTGGGTTTGAGGGTTAAGGGTTTAGGATATATGGTTTAAAATGTTATAAAATGCTTATGATTCAAGGTTTTATGTTTATTTGCAGTAAAAGTGATTCCTCGTGTCTAGCTGTGACTTTGTGTTGGTTCTCTGTTTCTGTTTATATTGTCTCTTTGTTGTGTGCCCGTACCATGTAGCTTTTGATGGAGAAGAGTCGAGTCGCTTCATCATTTGCGTTTGCAGTAAAAGTGATTCTACGTAACTATGATATGTATTTCTGTTTTGTCTATCTGAAGGGATGCATGGACGAACACAAGTCGATGTCAACATTGGGGGGTATTTACGGTGGAGAGGAGGGAACCAGAAAGCAGTAACAGTGATAAGGGAGGTACTTACAGTAGAGAGGAGGGAACATAGCAATAATAGTGATCTTTGTTATAGTGGTGATAGTGATATTTGTTACGGGCATATGGTATGTTTTTTATATTTATTTTCTCTTTTTGGTTGCGTAGATTACATGTGTTTTTTATATTTATATTCATATTCATAATTTATTATTTAGTTTTGGTTGCGTAGATTAGATATGTTTTTTATATTTATATTCATATTCATAATTTATTATTTAGTTTTGGAGGTATAGATTAGAGTAGAATTTTCAATTTTCTTGTTTTTTATTTCTACTTCGTGTCCTTTTTCACTACTTCCGTGGCCTAATTTAATGTTTTTAAATCTTTATGCTCTGACATTGCTCAATCGATTTCATTAATCTCTTAGGTCTGTTATTGCTCGATTAATCTCTTAAGTCTATTATTCCTTGATCGATGTCATTAATTTCTTATGTCCTCTTCATTTTTAGTTTATAGTTGGAAGTGTGATCAAGTACAAAGTAATAATTTCAAGGTACTTAATAACGATTCTTCACAATCATTGTATAATGAATGATGATAACGTTATTGAACAAGACTTTCTAACGAAGGGTTATGTGAAAAAATACATGAGGAATTATAATACTCGGGTAATTGGGGTTTTTCAAAACTATTTCAGTCTCAGAAATGATCATATTCATCCCCTGTCTTTTCCAAATCGTGTCTAACTAGAATAAATGAAACTGTGATGAAAGAGTGATCTTTAAGAGTTCTTGCAACATGAATGGTACGTGAAGGACATTTTAGTTAGGATTTTATATAGATAAAAAGGGAAAATTATGTTTATGGATAAGAAATGCCTATAACAACCTTTTATGATAAATAAAAACCAGATTATGTCACCCTTCGCAAGTAACATATTGATCTAACAAAAGCACTAAATTACGCCATTTAGATTTCAAAGAGGAAATTGTCATACCTTTCACATGATATACACAATATTTATTGACGATAAGTTGCCTCGAGGAAATGTCACACATTGCGCAACTTTTAGACCATTTCTCTCCCTCAAAGGTGAGATGAGTAGATGTTGCATTTAAATCAACATTTGTAACCAAATCTAGATCACCCACTTAGGATTTATTTTTATCAAAAGAAGAGGAAAAAGCTTTAACAACCCATTTACTATAACCATGAAACAACTAAAGGAAAGGAAATCCCACTAGCTGACCTGGTGGAACAAGTATGCACATTCATCGCATGCCTCTACTATCTCAGCTCAAATGGCTTTAAAATGGATAAGGGGTGCCATGGTTATAATCTAAGAGGGTTTTAGCCATGAATTAGGCTGAAACATAGAGGGAAAATGCACAGCAAGTGTGTCACCAAACATTTAACTATATATAAATGTGAAAAATATGAACAAGAACAATGAAACAACAAATTGTTTGTAACCTTCAAACCCCAAGGGATTAACTCAATTGTTGAGAGCTAGGAGGTATGGTACAGAGACATTAGTTGAAGTCATGTATGAGTGTCTATGAGCAGTGAATTTGAGAAAATTGGTGCAAATAAAGATTAACAACCTTGATGAGAATGCCAAATCACCCATAACACCCTAATACAAATCTCAAAGCAATAACCCTTAGCCCGAAAACCATCATTTCTCATGATTAAAGATTTGAAACTTTCCAAATAAAGATCACCGTACACATGAATATAAGTTCACAATAATCATAAATGAGTTCTCTAGTGAGTGATATATTTAACCCAAGTCTTATCACAATTACAAATATTAAAAGAAAATTGCATGTCAAAACCATTTGAGTAATACAAAGTCGAATCCAAACATTGACATACACAAAAAAAATTGGTGTGAATACAAATGATAGAAGAAGATGATGTGAACAAAATAACTTCCAACTTTTCATTTAAAGGAACAAATATATATGCGTTTAAAGATTCCCTACCTCAATTATCTAAAAATAAAACACTTAATAAACCTTTAAAGGAGTTGATCACAATTTACCACAATGTCTATAACAAAAAATCCTGAGATGTTTCTCCTGAAATTCTCTCCATATCACTTCAAAGTACATTAAGTAATCTTAGCACAGGCATTTTCTGATCCTCTTCTTTTGGCCGTTAGCAACTAATACTACAAGGTTATTGATGAAGGAGTGATCGCCATTATATTTCTCTATTTCTATCTTAACACGTTCAATATATTTAGTCTTCAAGTTTTAATTTTTTTTATTGAAAATCAGAGATTTTTATATTCAAAGTTATATTTCACCTTTTTCAATACTAAATGAAATTTAATGTGTTTTATAATTAATATAGGAAAATGACTCTTTGAGGCATTGTTTCTAGTTAATTTTATAAATGAAATTTAATGTGTTTTATAATTAATAGAGGAAAATGACTCTTTGAGGCATTGTTTCTAGTTAATTTTATCTGAAATTTGTTAACGATTTTTTAAAGTGTGAGTTTGAGTTGTTTGATATGTAGAATTCCAATGCCCTATTTTTTTGAGTGAATTGAATCCATTTATACATTCAAAATATATATTTTAATAAAAAAAATACAATCTTGCCTGAAATTGAAACCCCAAATTCTAGTGAAAAATCCATTTCATCTATACGTTAAACTATTTCCTAATTTAATGTGATTTGAAACCGAAGGTGAAGATGATGTCAACTTAATTTGTAAATGTACATTAGAAGTATGTTCCTGCTAATTCGTATATTGTTTAATTTATGCATTTTTAACATCTCAAAGAAACTAAAGCCACTATATATAGATATATTTGAATGTGTACATTCTATTGTATTTAACTTTTTTTTATTATAATGTTTTATAGACTTTGAAAAAATAACCTATCGAGAATTATCAGTTTTCTTCTTTAATCATATAAGGAGAGAGATAATATATCTTATTTTGTTGTTGGATCTATTTGTTTAAAATTTTGCATATAAAGTTTTTTTTGTTATGATAGTTTGTGTGGTTTTAAAGATTTTTTACTTTTTTCTTCTAACATTTGGTATATTTTGTCCAATCTTACTTGGTTTTTTGATACAATATTTAATCATTGAATGTTTATTAAAAAAATAATCCTACAAGTTGAGAAAGAAAATTCATAGTTAAAAGAATATATTCCTTAGAGGAAATTCGTCTCCATACTTTCATCTTTGTATTTTCCAAACAACTATAATTTTTTCTAGAGCATTGTGCTATTTAGAATATCTTTTCGTTTCATTCATACCAAAGATCATCTACTTGACACATACAAACAAATATATTTGCATGCTACCCATGTCCACTATAAAGTAGATTCATTGTTATTTTGAGAACAATAATAGTCAACTAAAGCTCCCAGAGGTTACATTGTTAGTAAACAATGTAACCATCATTCTTGAAGGACTACTACATCATTCAACTTAGCCTATGCTACCAACACTTTTTATCCTTTACAAGGGTTTGTTTTGATTGTCACTAACCAGAGCTCAAGCAACAACTCCAATTCTACTCTTGGTTGCTTGTTTTCTGCCCCCATGTGCATCCCTGGAAATCTCCTCTATCACTGCCTTATGTCGTCAATTGACCACTCTCCCTCACATCCCAAGGCCTATCACCCATCTCTATCGTGTTCTTTCCCGATTGTTGGTGCTCCACACCCTCAATACTTATTCCATTTGGCAACTACACACTCCCGTAGCATGAGCTTCTTTTGTCCCTAGGTACAAAGTGACCTCACCTTGTCTGTAATCTGTGCATGATTCTACTATAATGGTTGCGCCTCAACCTTTTTACTTATATGCCTGTGCCCTAGTGTTGGTCGACCTTCGGTCTATGCTTGCAAACTACTCCCATGTTATGGACAACTAGGTGGGTTGGCTGGCAGTTGGCTTGTCAGCCACTTCAAATTGTGATCCACTGAATTGGCAAACCCTATTCATTTGTCATATGTCATACAACCTCTACAAGACCTTGTTTGCCTGAAAATGTTTTATGCCTCATATGATCAAAGTCAAGCATGGCTCCAATGTCCCTATATAAAGCTAGCTTCCTACATGATTCAAAGATCAATTCTCAGAGTTTCAAACTTTGATACCATGTTAAATTTCTCGTGAACCTAGCACCCTTCACTTTATTAACCTAGTAGATTACAGATCTACTAAATAAATGCACAACTAGATTCTTTACATAATTGAAGGAAGCAAAATGTTATTAAAATGTTATAAAATGTTATTAAAATGTTATAAAATGCTTAGGGTTTAGTGTTTAGGGTTTATAACACTTTAGTAAACTATTTTAATAAACATGTAAACAAAGGGTATGAAACACTTGTTAAAATGTTATAAAATTCTTAAGGTTTAGGGTTTAGGGTTTAAAACATTAAAAATACTTATGGTTTATGGTTTATAACACTTCTCTAGATGCTTTTAATAAACACTCAAAAAAAAGTTAGAGAAGGCTTGTTGAAACATTATAAAATTCATATGTTTAGGGTTTATAATGTTATAAAATGCTTAGGGTTTAGGGTTTAAAATGTTATAAAATACACATGTATTTGGGTTTAGGGTTTAGGTTTTATAAAACTTTAGTAAATTATTTTAATAAACATGTAAACAAACGGTATGAAAAACTTGTTAAAATGTTATAAAATTCATAAGGTTTAGGGTGTAGGGTTTAAAATATTATAAAATACTTATAGTTTATGGTTTATAACACTTTTCTAGATGCTTTTAATAAACACTCAAAAAAAAGTTAGAGAAGGCTTGTTGAAACATTATAAAATTCATAGGGTTTAGGGTTTATAATGTTATAAAATTCTTAGGGTTTAGGGTTTAAAATGTTATAAAATACACATGGATTTGGGTTTAGGGTTTAAGTTTTATAACACTTTAGTAAATTATTTTAATAAACACTTTAAAAAAAATCAAAACGCTTGTTAAAATTTTATAAAATGGTTAGGGTTTAGGGTTTAAGATGTTATAAAATGCTTATGGTGTTGGGTTAGGGTTTAGAATTTTGGTTTTAGGGATTAGGGTATATAACACTTTAGTCCATGATTTTAATAAAAAGCTAAAAGAAAAGTACAAAATGCTTGTTAAAATGTTATAAAATGCTTAGGGTTTATAGTTTAAAATGTTATAAAATTCTCATTGATTAGCATTTAGCATTGATAATATTTTTTTTATAGACATTGTGGTAAAATGTCATCCTCTCCTTTAACGGTCGATCAAGCATTTTTTTTAGATAATTGAGGGAGGGAATCTTTAAACGAATATATATTTGTTACTTTAAAAGAACATTTCAAAGTTCTTTTCTTCACATCCTCTTCCTCTATCATCTGTATTTGCACCAGATTTTTTTGTGTATCTCAATGTTTGGATTTCACTTTGTATGACTTAAATGGTTTTGACATGCAATTTTCTTTTATTTTTTGTAATTTTGACCAGACTTGGGTTAAATATATTACTGGCTAGAAAAATAGTTTTTGATTATTGTGAGTTTATATTCATGTGTATGGTGACTTTTCTTTTGAAAGTTTCAGATCTGTAATCATGAGAAATTATGGTTTTCGGGCTAAGGGTTATTGCTTTGAGATTTGTATGAGGGTGTTATGGGTGATTTGGCAATATCGTCGGGGATGTTAATCCTAATTTGCACCAATTTTCTCAAATCCATACCTCATAGTCGCTCATATATGACAACCATTAATGTTTCTATACCATACCTCCTAGTTGTCAATGATTGAGTTAATCCCTTGGGGTTTCAAGGTTACCAACGACTTATTGTTTCATTTTTCTTCTTCATATTTTTTATATTGCTATACAAGCAAGGGTTTTGTGACCCACTCATTATGAATTTTCCCTCTATGTTTCAACCTAATTCATGGCTAAAACCCTCTTGGATTCTAACCATGGCACCCCTGATCCATTTTAAAGCCATTGGAGGTAATATAGTAGAGGCATGTGATGAATGTGCATACTTGTTCCACCAGGTCAGCTAGTGGGATTTCCTTTAGTTGTTTCAGGGTTAGTTGTTTCATCGACATTTTGAGTGCTCATATTGTGCATATCATGTGAAATGTATGCCAATTTCCTATTTGAAATCTAAATGGCATAATTTAGTGGTTTTGTGGCATCAATATGTTACTTGTGAAGGGTGTCACAATCTGGTTTTTATTTATCATAAAAAGTTGTTAATAGCATTTCTCATCCATAGATTAATTTTCCCTTTTTATTTATATAGAATCCTAAGTAAAATTTCCTGCACATACCAGTCATGTCGCAAGAACTATTAAAGATAACTCTTTCATCATAGTTTCATCTATATTCTAGTTAGACAACATTTGGAAAAGACAAGGGGTGAATATGATCATTTCTGAGATCAAAATGGTTTTGAAAAACCCCAATTACCTGACTATTCTAATTCCTTGTGTATTTGTGCTTATAACCCTTCGTTGGAAAGTATTGCTCAATCAACATATCATCATTCATTATAGAATGATTGTGAAGAATCATTTCATGAAGGAAGCCTTTCTGTTTCAATTTATAATAACATTGAAACCCTTAGAACTATTGTTGTTTGATTAACTAGAAGCATGAGGAAGGGTACGTGTCTCTCATATGGAATTAAAATAGGAATTTAAGTATAAAAGAGAAGTGAAACCCTCTAGGGTAAGTCTTCAACCCAAAATTGTACCTAAATCTGAACAAAACCCTGAATCTAAAGTTAAGATTAAATAAATTCAGAGGAAAATATGCCAAGCAATGAAAAATAGACATTAGAGTAATCCTAGAAGCGATGAGTTTGTAAATATCAAAGTTCATCCTGAGACATTTCCAAAAATAAATATGCCATAGGTCCAAAACAATTTGGGAAATTTTTGTTGATGTTGCTTGTTGTGATGACAATCCTCCAACCAACATCCATTTGAATGATCCTAAATTAAGAACACATATTGGTGCCAACAATACTTACTCATTGTCTAATGTCCTGAAAAGTGTATTTATTTTGTTGTCTATGGAAATAAGCAACTCAAAACTTCAATTCAAGCTAAGGAAAGGCACAGGGCACATAATTTTTCTAGTACTAAAAATAAATCTCAATCTAAAGATACACATATTATTATCATGGTGAATGTAGTTATATCTTCTGAGGTAGATGGTTCTCATCATAAGTAATGACTTTATTTTTATCTATGATAGGGATTTTTGAAGTCACCAAGGTATTTTTCTATTTTGATTTAGTTTACTAAATTTAAAAAAGGGAAAAATAGAATCCCTGATATTATAACAACCCTATCTTGTTGTCTACATAAATGTCTAATATAAGGCTTCTTGGTTGTAACAAGTCCTCCATATTGACTAGATGATGACCTTATATTACACAATGGATTATAACTAAGGTATAAAGGAGAAAAGTCATAAATAGTAATTCTAGGTCATAAAGGAGACAAGTAATTACATGGATAGGCATGTTTATTTCAGAATAGGCTTCCCACATTTCTAATTTAATTATTAATAATTATTATGTGATTGACAAATATTTAACCTCCATGGAATATGCTAGAATAGTCATATTAGTATTCACATATAAAGGGTTAATTATGCTCTTTTAATTAATTGATGTCAAGTTGTTTAATTAAAGAAAACATTATATCAACAAATTCCATATTGGACATGTGGTATTGATAAGCCATGATATGTTCCCATAGTATTGTGAGAAGACCTATTTACTAGAGTGAAGAGTTTCGGTGGTAAAGTGGGGATAATAATTTAAAATAAATTTATAATATAGTTAAATTTTATGATTCTTTTTTATCTAGGTAATGTGAGATGTAAAAATGGGTAAGTGTTTTTTATGCTTATCATGGATTAATGTGTATACAAGTCATTTAATTTAAATGGTTGCACTAGTTAAAAAAATAGTTCGTAAAAGTTCTTATTATGGGGAATGTAGTCTTGTTGAGTTGTTTTTTGTAATATGGAATTGATGTGAAATACAACATCAACCCATGGCTAAATACAATGCAACCTTTGAGATTTTTTGTAGACATCACTTTATGTATAAATACAAAATTGTTCTCAAAATAACAATGAATCTACTTTTTAGTGGACATGCATAGCATGCAAATATATTTGTATATGTCAAGTACATAATCTATGGTATAGTGAGAAGGAATAATATTTTAAATAATGTAGTGCTCTAGAATAAATTATAGTTGTTTGGAAAATGCAACGATGCAAGTTTGGAGAATAGTTTTGTCTAAGGAATTCATTCTTTTAACTATGAATTTTCTTTCTCGTCTTTTAGGATAAACTTTTAGTTTTTAATATTGTATAAAAACTAAAAAAACATTAAGAAAATATATAAAAAATTACAAAATAAAAGAGGGAGGCGAAGGAAGAAGAAAAAACACAGTATAAATTCTTTGCAGGCTTCAAACTATACAGAATAAAGTGTGCATGTTATTTTGAGAAGAAAACTCTATACTAGAAGTTTTCAAACACACAAATCGAATAACCAAAATAAGATAAATTGTCTCATTCCCCATACTATTAA
>APFE030557931.1:2971-39215 GCA_000404065.3 Pinus taeda | reverse complement strand
TGGATGACTCATCTTCAGAGGAAGGAAAATCAAGTTCATACCAATTTGGTGAAGTTGGTTGACTTTGCATTTTTCCATTTCTTTTACTGCCCTTAGTTTCTAACTTGTGAAGCAGATTTTCAATTTCTTCAACACTCTTACTCTCAGTTTCATAAAAAATGACATCCCTACTCACAATGAATTTTCCATTGGTCAAAAGACGATACCCTTTCTTCTCATCAGAATAGCCAATCATTATGCATTTTAAACTTCTTGAGTCAAGCTTAGTTCGTTTTTCTTTCGGAACTAAGGCATAACATACTGATCCAAAAACTCTAAGATGTTTAACTTGAGGTTTGAAACCAAACCGAGCTTCATAAGATGTGATTTTGTCTAAAGAAGCAATTGGAGATCTGTTTCTTAAGTAGACAGCTGTATGTATTGCTTCTGCCCAATATGTTGGACTTAACCTCTTGAAAATTAAGATGGATCTCGCCATTCCTAACAAGGTGCGATTCATTCTTTCGAATACTCCATTTTGCTATGGAGTGTAAACATTAGTAAGATGTCATCTTATGCCATTTTCACTGCAATAAGTTTTGAATTCATTTGAAGTTAATTCTCCCCCATTATCCTTCCTGAGAGTACCTATCTTTTCTTTGACTTCATTTTCAACAAGTTGGCGAAAAGTTTTAAACTTATCAAATGCTTCTGACTTGTTTTTCAAGAAGTAAACCAAGTCATTTTGCTGAAATCATCAATGAATAGTAAGAAATATTTGCAACCTCCAAAGGAAGTTTGTAGTGGTCCACAAACATCACTGTGAACTAGTTGTAGCCACCTGTTTGCACGCCATGAACTTGTTGGAAAACTTTCTCGACTTTGTTTGCCATAAATGCAAGCTTCACATTTTTCATTTTCCCTTTTGAAAGTGGGGAGTCCTTTAACCATTCCTTGTTTCTGCAATTGAGAAAGACTCTAAAAATTTAAATGTCCATATCTTACATGCCATAGTCTTATAGGTGAAATACTTGTACTTACTGCCCCTGGAAAATCAGAATGCCTTGGAATAACTATCCCTCTCATTCGTAACAGTTTTCCATCTTCATAACTTTTCATGACAGTTTTCAAACTCTATTTGACTGAATTAATCTTGACTAAACCATCTTCCATAATCACCTGAGTCTTTCTTGTCGAATCGTGACTAAAGAGAGCAAATTTTTCTTAAAACTTGGTACATACCATACATTGGAAATCATTTTTTCACCAATGCCATGGAAAAAAATTTTAACTGCTCCTTTTCCATAAGGAGTATGTTTTGTATCATCAGCAAAAAAAATGGAATTAAGTAGGCAATCTTGAAAATTCCAAAAAAAATCACGTCGACAAGTCATGTGCTGAGTTGCGTCTGAATCCAAGATCCAGGCATCTTCATAATCACTTCTAAGATGTGATGAAAATTGTGATGCTGGCGAGGAAGTAAAAACATATTCTGAGTTATCATCATCTTAATAATTTGCAAATTGCGCTGAGTGCTGCTGAAACTTGGGAATTTTATTAAGAGATTTTCGACAATCTTCAGCATAATGGCCAACTTTGTTACATCTTTGACACACAATTTGACTTAAGTCTCTTCCTCTTCCTGAAGATTGTTCTCTGCCTCTGCTTTGACTTCTATGTTGAGATTGTCCTCTACCTTGATTATTATTTCCTTGTCCTTGAAAATTGCCTCTTCCTTGGTTGTTTCCTCTACCCTGAAAATTGTTCCTTCCTGAACTGTTGCCTCTGTTAAAGTTGTTTCCTCTGATTTGGCTTCAACCTCGACTTTGTACATTATGTGCTGCTTGATTCTGATTGCCTCTGCCTCTGCCTTGAGAACTGTCTGCTGATGATTTACTAGTGCTGGCCTCTGTGAGAAAACATCTTCACCAACTTTCTTCTTCTTCCCAAAAGTTTTATCATGTTGGGTCGACATTTCACAGAGCTCATCAAACTTTAGTTTCTCTAATTTCCCAGTTAATTATAGAGTCTCCAAAAAATGCGTGTAGGAAGAAGGAAGTCCAGAAATAACAATTGTTACCATAAAACTATCATCTATTGCTGGAAAACCAACATTAATGATTTCCTGCCTAATATTCTTAAGTCTTGAGATATATTCAAGTACATCACCTCCTTCAATCAATTTTTATTGCAACAATTTTAATTGTAGATCAACTTTCTTTGATTCAGGCTGAGTATCAAAGAGGTTTTTAAAAGTTTTCAAAGCAGACCATGCATCTGTAGCATTTTCTATATGGATATACATTTCATCATTCACAGATTTAGTAAGAGCTAAGGCTTTGACATTCTTAACTTCCCATTTTGCTAGTGCAACTGCATCTGTGGGTTTATTCGGCTTAATATGTCCATCACATATACCCTGCCATAATTCATTGTAAATGAGAGTGCTTTCAATGAGACGGTGCCATGTTTGATAAGATTTTGTGCCTTCAAGTTTGTCGGAATCAGAAAACAAATTAATCAACTTAGACATTGTAGCATTGAAGCTTCGCACCAAGAATCAAAACAGAAATGACAAGATGGACAACACAACACATCACGCAAAAATACAATCTATCGGGGCTTGGCCTTGACCCTCGTATAGTCGTTGAAGCAGGAGAAAAATGACTAAGCTTTGCACTTGGCTCTAGTCAATTTCTCAAAAATTACAAGGTAACTTTCAAAAGTTGACTTTTAAAATGATGCTCTTGCAAAAATTAGTAAAAAAAAAAATATGTTACCCCCTCAAAGTAAAATTACTTTGAGTTACAATGCCACATTTATCTCTCTAAAAACAAATTACAAATAAAATCTCTTTATTACTCCAAAAAAAATAACTGCCCTAAACATTTACAAATAACCCCTCACACCTTATTTCTCCAAAAATATTATTTTACAAATAATAGAAAAATCCTTATCTCTCCAAATTACAAATTACAAACTATATATAACAAAAACCTTATCTCTCCAAATTACAAACTATAAAAAAACTTTATGATTCACCTTATTTCCCCATTACAAAAAAAAACTTTATTATCCATCTTATCATTACTCTCTTCTCTTTTTAAAACTCCCATTAAAAAAAGTGAATGTTAAGTGAACTTTAAAATTGTGAATAAATCTTCTTAAAGCATACATCATACTTAAAAAAAATATCCTTTGACCATTTAAACTAACTCACGGTGCATGCTTTTAGAAATCCACTTAAGTAACGTGCTGTTCATTGTTCCACGCAGGCTGGCAACGCTGGCTTCGCTCTTTCCATAACCTCTGCACGCTCTAACTCTATTCAACATAGCTCACCAAGAAAATGAAGATTATGGACTTTAGTTTGCCCCAAAATTCTGAAAGACGATGCTGGTCTCACCTCGCTCCAAATATAGAGCCAAAAGTGAATTTAGAAAACATTTCTAAATGTAGGATGTCTCAGCTTCCCGCGGAATTAGATAGAAAGCCATTCAATCAAATATCATGAACGTAAAATTCTATAAAGCTCTTTTAGGAAAGTTAAATGCCAAAATCTGATGATTTCAAGTTCCATCACTGTTCAACAAAATAAACCCACGCATTAAAACGTTCCTCCCTATTATATTTGATGCTGACAACGCAATTTTTTTGCCCACATTTAACAATTGTCGAGTTCCATATAAAACAACAAAAGGTCCGTGCATCAATGCTTCTGAAGGCTGCACACAATCTCGTTTCGTTCTCTGCCAAAAAATTTCATGCTCAAGAATTAAAATTGTTTGCTGCACTTCTGCCTCTAAACAGATGGGCTAAAAATTTAAGGGACGAAATGGTCCAGGTCAAACTCGGCTGTCAAACTCCTCCGTGCACGCAAAGCAATGGGAAAGAATCCAGTGGATCCTCCCTCTGAGCCACTGTGCTTGACCATGTACATCGCACGCACACAGTTAAACCCTGAAAACACTAAACGACAAAATTCCTTGCAACAACTGCATAGAATCGTACATGACTCCTATGCTCATGTTAAGCTTTTCTTCCAACAAGAAATAGGCAAGAAATCTCAATTCTACCCTTTGTAATCGAATCAGGACTGGTGAGAATCTTCAATGAATGTAAAAGAGATAGCGCTGGTTCACAATATTCAACATGAAGTAGCTCTCCCAAAGAAAACGAAGGGACATTTTTGATAATAAACAATTGATTTTCAGATTTAAAAAAAAAAATCTAAAATCACTAAAATCCTAAAATTTCTTTTCTTTTGAAAATCAAACTAGACAAATTCATACCAATCATTCGCTGAGCAATTTAATGGAGTTTTCCAAAAACTTGTAAAGCTGGAATCTCCTCTTCACATCCACTGCAGCATTACTGGAGCTCTAATACCAAAATAATGGCAGAAGTGTCCTTAGACACGTAATTTTATTAATCAGAAAAAAAATAATTACATAATTGATTTTGCAAGAGTTTACGCCCGAACATCCAAACACTTTACCAATGAGCTATTTATAAGCTCCATGTCCTAACTACCTCGAATTATGGATCACTTATTAAATAACAAGTGTCAATTTACAATAAATGCTATTCAAACCAACTAGTCGACAAATCTCCTAAAATAGAGCCTAAGATACGACACATTTGGAGAGTCATATCTAGTTACAACAATATACTAATTCTAAATAATTAAACATTCTAGAATAAGAATTATTAATTTAATATCTTAAAATTAATAATTATTTTATTATAATTTTATAACCTATGATAAGATTGTATTTTTGGATCATTTAACAATTTTGAGATTTTTGACCAGGTGCTTGAGATAGGAGAAGGAGTGGCTTTGGAAGGTAGAGATCTTAATAATCCGACCATAGGCTTTCAACTTCTCCTGAGCTCTCTCCTTGAGTTAGCAAGCAAGGAGGTTCTAGAGGGCCTAGAGCGTTAGATGACCTCTGTAAGTCTCCTCCTTTAGAGCGAGGACCTTTCTTCTGATGGAATAAATAATGCCATAGTCGAACAGGGTTGCGACAGAGGCTTCATCAAAGGTTTTGTGGGGACGTCCATGACCTCTGTCTTTTCTACGGCAATGACCCCTTCCTCTATCGCAGTTCATCATTAGGTGACATAAGGGTATCGTCGCAGAGCTAGAGCTGGGGGAGACAGAGGGAACCTTGGAGATAATGACCAAGAGAAAAAGATCCTTGGAGGCCATTCACCCTTTCTTTTTATTGTCGGAGCAAGCGAGCAAGAAATCCAAGTATGGGGACTGCAGATGCCAACAGGAAAATTTATGAACCATGGTTGCCACTTATTAAAGGAGTTTCGCTAGGTGGTAGCTGTCGCCGATGAATTTGGGGAGTCACACGGATCCTCCCACGAGCACTCGGATCTGGGGTTAGGTGTCATATGTTAGATGTTAGACATTAGATATATATTTTTTTCGTTTATATATTGAAATTTTGTCTTTTATAATTAAATTTACAAAAAAATTTATAGATAAAGAAAATCGTAACATACATATGACATTAAAATATATAACACATAAATAGTACTTATAAATAAACATCCATTTTACTATATAAATTAAAATAATGATTCATAACCACATTTAAATTTAATTAATAAGTACATAAAAATTAATACTTACAATATAACAATATACTTAACCATGAATATTCACCCCCATTTTACCATGGAGATTATTAACTTCTAAATATGATTTCTTACAATACCATGGTTCAATAAAAAGGCTTATCAATACCACATACCCAAAAACCATAACTAATTTCAAAATCATTTTTTTTTTATAAATATTCTGTTTTAATTTATTTTTATAACATTTTTAAAAATAAAACTTAATACTTACAATAAATATATAATATAACAATATCTCTTTCGAGAGAGAAGAAATGATGGAGGAACGGGAAGGCGTCGCAGGTCTTCGTAAGGGTTTCGGTTAATCCTAGTTTTTTCCCTAGTTTACTGCAGCCTGTTACCATTACTTCATGAGTTCCCGTAGCCGACAGCTACACCTCCTTTTCCCGTTCCCGGCCCAACTGTCGTTTTCAGGATGTCTTCATCTGCAGGTATTTTGGGAGAACCAATGGACACGGAGGTGGTGGATTATACCGAAGACCCTCATCCTGATCGCGTTATTTTTGGATACCCTAACTTCTTATCTTCGGAATCTGGCCCTGGTCTCCCGCCGGTTTGCTTTTCGCCTAACAAATCGCCTGTTGTCACCTTGCCAGGGCACCTATCGGGTTTACCTTCAGTTGGGAATTCCATCCTGTTTACCTTTGGCCTGGATGCTCCACCACTGTCCCCTGGGACCCTTCACATTCTGAATACTATTTCACCTCCGTCGCCCCCTTTCGACCCTAATCCACCCATTATCTCTATCTTTTCCACGACGTCTGCGGGACCATCTCCCGTGGTAAACCAAATCCCATATGGTACCCTCCATTCGCCATCAGGGTGTTTTGAGACCCCGACGGTTAGGGTTCACTCTGGTAGATCCACCCTGCAGGACGGCTCCCCGGATCCATTGGCGAACCATACATCTACTCCCCGTTCGCGGAAATGAAAAGCCAAGTGCGTTAAAGCGATCTCAAGGGACATCTCAATCCAATTCGGAGAGACCTCGACTATAGGGGAAGCAACAATCATGGCCAACACTATTTTGGTCGGTCACGTTCGGGGAAGGGTGTATTCAGCAACTAGACTCACTCTATGGGTCAAGGAAATCTGGGGCGGCATTCTAAAATAATTACCAGAGGTACAAGTCCTTCCCAGAGGCTGGTTCTCGCTACATTTTGCAAAGAGAACTACACCGATTTGGTGCTCGGCAGATACTGGCACATTGAGATGGCTCCTATCCTACTAAAGAGATGGAGTCCCCTTTTCGATCCCAAGTGAGAACAAATTGGGGCCGGGCCATTATGGGTTCGCCTGCCAGGACTCCCTCTCCAGTACTGGTGTGAGGAGGTTTTCATTAGTATAGGGAATGCCCTAGGGACATACCTTGACCACGATCGTATCTTCGTGGAATCAAGGAACAGAACCCTAGCACGTATTCTTGTGCACCTGGATACCTGCGAGGGTCTGGAGGAGAAGATCACACTGCATTGGGGGAACTACACCAGGGTACAAATTCTGGATTATGAAGGGGTTCCATACCGATGCCGGCGATGCCATAAGGTGGGGCACCTCTTCAGGGACTGCCCCCTCAACAAGAAATCAGAGGATACCCCCATTGCATCTACTATACCTTCCAGGACCGTATCACCGGCTACACAACGACCTCCTGCATCGGGTCCATCTCCTTCGGCTTACATGTACCAACAGGGAGCAGTTGCCACTCGTAGCACTCGCTCGCCACCAGTCACAAGATCTCGGGCAGCTGCAGAAGACACCATTAGTTCGGGTACATCTCTTTCTCCCCCCTCCACTTGTTTTTCTCTTTGCTCTTCCATGCATGTGCCTTCCATCTCTGTTGCATATTGCACTATTTCATCTTCGCCTGTCATTGCACCATCTGCCCCCTCATTGCACTCCCTATCCTCATCCTCCATTTCACTATCTTCATCTCGGTGGTCATAGGCTCATCACTATAACTTACGCCCCCGCTTTATTACCAGGGAATCCCCATTAAATTTTGCTGGTTTAGGTCTTGCCATTCCCGGTACAACCCCCATGACAGCTCGGGGGAGAAAATAAGATCTATCTAAAGCCATCCGACGTGCTGGAGCTGAAGTCGCCTCTGGCTGTCAATCTACTCTTGATTGGGTTCTTAGAGTAGTGAACATCCCTGCAGGCATTCCCCCATGAAATGCCTCTCTTTTAACTGTAGGGGCATGGCTAGTTCCTCCAAGAAACTAGCCCTGTGCAGACTTTTTGAGATTGTTCCTGTCGATATTATTCTTCTACAAGAAACCCTCGGCCCGGCCGATCTTATTTCCGATTCGTTAACCTCCATTTGCCCGGGGTGGATTTTCTCGTCCCTTGATTCTACTGGGTGATCCGGTGGCCTAGCGATTGGATACAACCCCAAATCCATCAGATTACAAGCCTCCTGGGGAGGTCGGGGTTTCATGGGAATAGACCTCTTTTCGGCTGATCTCGGGTACAACCTCAGAGTTATTAACGTATATGGTCCGTGTCATCAAAGGGAGCATTTCTGGCAATATCTGCTTGGTCTCTCTATTTTCTCTACTGAGCATATCATTATTGGAGGAGATTTCACTTTCTCCCTAGGGTATGGTGAATCATGGGGATCTATGGCACAGGTGGACTCGATCACGGGCTATATGACTGACCTCCTAGATAGACACAATCTGATCGATGTCCCAATGAACAAACCACTCCTCACTTGGCGGAATAGAAGGGTGGGTGAGGCTGCCCTAGCCCGCAGACTTGACAGATTTATCATGAAAGAGTCCCTAATTCAACAATTGCACCACTATAAACAATGGGTTGGAGCTGGGGGCATATCGGACCACTCCCCTATATACCTGGAGATCGCGGGACCTACTCAAAAGCCTAAAGCTCCTTACAAGTTCAATCATGTATGGCTTCAAGACCCATCTTACATTCGGATGGTATCGGATTATTGGGCTGCTAATCCGATTGATAGATCGGACTCACTAGCAAAAGGTTTTTTCTCCAATCTATCCCAGCTCAAGCACCTATCCATCAAATGGGCCAGAGATAAATACCAGAGGGATAATTCGACTCTACTACACATAGAATCGAAACTTTGCTCCCTACTGGATGAGTGAGGTTTGGGGTTTGCTACAGCTGAGAAAAAATCACATCTAGTGGAGCTTGAAAGTCAGAAGTCTCAGATACTAAAAGATAGAGAGGAATCTCTTCGCCTCCAAAGCAGAGCCATATGGTTAAAAGCAGGGGATAACAACACTCGGTTTTTTCACAATTATGCAAAAGGTAGAAAAGTCACAAACACTATCTGGAGCATGCCAATTCCAGAGGGAGGAGAGGCTGATACTTTTAGAAATATCTCTCACTTGGGATCCACACACTTCAAGAACCTCTATAAAAATACCCGAAGCTCGACTATTGCTAATATTATACATATTGTTGGACACTTCCCCAGATTTGTAAATAGGGACGAAGCAAAGACCCTTTTTGATCCTGTGACTCCTGGGGAGCTAGAGGGTACATTGAAATGGTTCAAAAAGGATAAAAGCCCGGGTTCGGATGGTTGGACCATCGAATTCTACATTGCTTTCTATGAATTGCTCAGCCATGACCTGCTTAGGGTTGTGGAGGAATGTCGCGTATCTAGGACCCTGTATAATGCCGTCAACTCGACTTTTGTTGCTCTTATACCTAAATCAAACTCACCATCCTCTTTCAGTGATTACATACCCATTTCTCTTTGCAATTGTCTCTATAAGATCATCTCCAAGATCATAGCAAATCGTCTTCATCCTATCCTGTCTCGCCATATTTCTCCCCAACAATTTGCTTTTCTTGAACACTGTCAGATTCATGAAGCTATTGGCACTGCCCGGAAGCTATTCATTCCATCTGGACCAGATACCTTAAGGCCATCACCCTAAAAATTGACTTGGAAAAGGCATTTGATCATGTCAGTTAACTTTTCATTAAGATGATCCTCATACATCTAGGTTTCCCTCACAATTTCATCACTTGGATCATGGCTTGCATCACCACCCCCACTTTCAGTGTTCTCATAAACGGATTTGCATCTCATTTTTTCCATTCAGAAAGAGGACTCAGACAGGGCTGTCCACTATCACCCCTCCTTTTCTTAATCATCATGGATGGACTTAGTCGTTTGATTGCATCTGCCAAGAGAGACGGTGATCTCTGCTGTCTCAAAATATTGGACGACTGCTTTCTCACCCATCTTCTGTTTGTGGATGATGTCATTATTTTTCTTGATGGCAGTATCAGGGATTCCCGATCCTTTTCCAAGATCCTCTCCCTTTTCTCATCAGCTACTGGAATGTTAGCAAACAACTCAAAATTGACCATCACTTTCACTCGTACATCCGTACATGAGTCCCAATTTGCTCACTGTATGTTTCCTTATAGTATTAATCCTCTAGATCGGGGTCTAAAATACTTGGGGTTCTGGATCAAACCTATCAGCCAGAAGATTTCCGACTGGACTTGGCTCATATTAAAATGGGAGAAGAAGCTTAAAAATTGGAGTCACTGATATTTATCCAGAGCCGACAAACTTGTATTGATAAAATCTGTCCTGGAGGCCACGCCCGTCTACTGGATGGATCTCGCTTGGATCCCGCGAAGCATATTGACCAGACTCCATCAAATCTGCAACAGATACTAATTGAATGGGAATCAAGACAAGAGGATCTTTGCATGGGTGGGCTGGAACATGATAGCGCTGCCCAAGAAATGGGGGGGTTGGGGTTTAAAAGACCTACCCTTATTTGCACAGGCTCTCGCAGCAAAGATGGGGTGGACTCTTCTCACGAGACAAAATCTCTGGACCTGCATCTCATATCACAAATATATTTGGCCTATGAATATTATGGAATGGATTCGGCTACCAAACTGGCCAAAAACCAACATCTCATCTGTATGGAAGGCACTTCTTCATTCACTACCTCTCATAAGGGAAAATCTGGTTTGGAGAATAAACGATGGACACTTGGCTCGTATTTGACTTGATCCATGGATTGGTAGTGGTGGCAGGCATCTACTCTCCAGGGAACTCATACAACATCTGCACTCCCACGAGATTACAGTCCTAGCAAACATTGCAGATCCTCTTAATTCCACCATATTTGCACAACGATGGAAATCCGCTCATCAACTAAATTTACCACAATGCTGGCATCAAGAATGGAACGATCACATCACAACCCTTCTTGAATCACACATCAGGATCAAAGAAGGATCGGATGAGCTCATTTGGCACCGCTCAGACAACGGTATGTATACTCCAAAGTTGGGCTATCAAGCGTTGATTTCACACAAAGTGGAGGATCTGATTACTTTCTGGTGGAAGGCTATCTGGAAACTCACAGTGCCACCTCGGACAAAATTATTTTTCTGGTGCATATTAAAAGACAAAGTCCCCACAGGGGAAAATCTCATGCACCGAGCCATCTATGGGCCTACCTGGTGTACACTATGTAAAAATGTCGCTGAGTCGACTCCACACCTCTTTTTGAAGTGTACAACCCTGATAGAATTGTGGCAAAACATATCTACATGTATCAGTTTTTCGGGCACATGGGATGGCGATGAAATTATCCGAGCATGGGAGAGTTGGTATCACAGGCACAAAGGATCTAAATTACAGAGCCTCCCAATTATTATCTGCTGGTACCTATGGTTGGTACAGAACCAGAATATATTTGATGGCAAACCAGCTAGCTGGCCGCACACATCTGCTCTCATCATATCAGCTTTCAACGATATGCCTGAGCCACCCCAACCACGCATCCGTAGGCCTCATGACCCCCCGCACATCGAAAAAAATGTCCCTTGGGCATTTTTTGATGGTGCAACGCAACAACAGGGATGTGGAGGTGGCTTCATCCTCTACATCAGCGAACAACACTACTATAAAGTTCGAATGGGCCTGGGGATTGGCTCAAACAATTTTGCTGAACTCATTTCTCTTCGTCATCTCATGAATTTCTCATTGAGTCATAACTGCATGGTCATTCATATATATGGAGATTCGAAGATCATTATAGATTGGTTCAATAATATCACTACATGCCACACTCACACACTCATCAATATATTGGATGATATAAACAACATGAAGGCACTTTTTAATGATATCACTTGCAAACATATCTACAGGGAATATAACAGCAGTGCCGACGAATTATCCAAGGCGGCCACGTCACTTCCCCGAGGGGAGTGGCTGATCCAGGAGCAGCGAGGGTGAAATGCTTTCCAATATTACCACCAACCTTACATAGACCCTCACTACCACAGGGCAGATAGCCCATGAACTGAACACCAAACATATTTTTGACAACATTGTATAGTTTAATTTGTGTTTTCACTTTTGGACAAGAAAGAATATAAATGGCCCTGTGTGGCAAATATGTATATATGAACATAATAGTACTTATATGAACATCCTGCGTGATGTTTCTGGAAAATACGCTGATGTTTTTTTGAGCACCTGCTGAGCCTTTTACAGGCTGACAGAGCACCCATGTGCATCTACAATATGTAATTTTTCAAAAGATAAATGAAAGATTACAATTTTTCTAGGGAAAAAAAACACAAATAAAAAAAATTAAAAAAGAATTAATAATTAAAATATTTTGATTCAGTGAAATTACATAATAAATAAAATAAAATAAATAATTAAACCACTCTAGATCTATGAGTTCTGAGGGGGAACAAATCTTTTGAGGTGCACACCTCTTTTAGAGTAAAAAGAGATTTGATCCCTCTGAAAGTTTGGTAGATCCAAAGTTAAGATGGATTTAGGCTGGTTAATAATTAAACCAATCTAAATCCATCTAAACTCCACTTATACCAAAGGTCACGAGGGATCAAACCTCTTGAGATGCAAGCCTCTTTTAGAGTGAAAAGCGATTTGATCTCTTTGTGTGCTTGGTAGATGCAGAGTTAAGATGGATCTAGATTGGTTCAGTCGATAGACACTCTCCAACCCAATATGGTAGAGATGCTGTAATGTAATGTAAAAAATTAGCTCTGTCAAAACAAAATAAAAATAAATATAACCCTATAAAAATAAAATAATAATAAAAATAAAAATGACCCATGGTGTCGACCCATGGTATTAACCCACCATATTCATATGGAATATAAACTATTTAAAGGAGTGAATTAAAAAATCCTAGATTCATCTTAACTCTGAATCTACGAGCACTTAGAGGGATCAAATCCCTTGACATGCAAACCTCTTTTAGAGTGAAAAGAAATTTCATCTTTCTCCACGCTTGGTAGATCCAAGTTAAAATAGATCTAGGTTGGTTAATATCTAAAGCAATCATAAAAAGTTTTTTGTTTTTTGTTTTGTTTTTTGCGCCGAAAGGTGCTCTCCAGTCAAATATGGAAGAGATGTTATAATGTCCTATCTTGTTATGTTAGGCAAACATTTTAATTTGGTCAAATTACATAAAAATAAAAAAAATAAAATTAATATGATATTGATTTTTTTGGGGAATATTGTATGCTCTCATTGAAAATAGAATGCAAAAAATGAAGATACAAAAAGTGTAAAACTAAATTAAATAGAGAAATATTACACCGTTAAAGAGTGTGAAAAGAATATTGATGATTTAATAAGTTTTATTAACTAATAAATATTTATTAATAATTCGATTTAGATTAAATTAAAATAAAATAAATGAGTTGAATTATAAATATTGAAATAAAATAATAAATTAAAATTAAAATAATAAAATTGAAATAGTGAGGTTGAAGAATTAGATATGGTGATTTTATGTTACCATCGTTGACTGGTTTTTTTTAAGGTTTCGTCTATGAGGGGGTTCAGTGGCCGGAACCCTTACCGCCGCAATCCCCCCTTCCTCTCTACGGCTGATGCTCTGGTTCGACAGAGCCTCCCTTGGTGATGTCGTTTCCTTTGTTTGCTGCTGCTGTTGGTGGGCCACTGCTCAATTTTCTCCCATTTGTTGCTCTTTGGTATGGTTTTGTTTTGTTTTGTTTTGTTTTGGGGTTCACAACTTTGCTGGTATGTCTATGCTCATATCCATGTGGAGTTGAGGGAACAGGCTCGTTGTGGCGACCTCCTGTCACTAACACCCCCGTTTCGTGCCACTCACATGCTGTGGCTGCTACTGTGCTCATCCGCCGTTCGTCTAGTGTCGTTTCCCTCCTGGGCTTTTTGCTGTGGGTTTTTGCTACGCATCTTTGATTTTTCATGGAGGTTCGCTCTGGGATTGTTTTGTTGGGGCTTACTGGGAGGCATGTGCTCAATGTTTGGGTATTTTTTTGGTCAACATTGTTAATGTCTTTTGGCTTGTACTTTTATGCACTTTTTAGGGTATTTTTTTGGCTTTTGAGTGTTCCTTATAGAGTTTCTTGGTGGCCCTACATGTCCCGTTTCTTGTTTGAATTTTCGGCCTTGATGCTTTGTTGTAATGCATTTTGCATATGTAAAATGTATTTTGTTCCTCTTTCGAATGAATAAATTTAGAGGTTTCTTTTTTTTTGGAAAAAATAAAATTGAAATAAAAGAAAATAATAATAATAAAGGCAGGGAGATTGGCTAAAATGAAAAATTATTATATAAAATAAAATTAATTATATAATTATTAATTAAATATTTTGATTTGGTCAGATTACATAAAATAAAATAAATAATTATTAATAATTAAATCACTCTAGATCTTTTAGCATGTAGGTTTTCATAGTCATAATTATGTTGATATCGAGAGCTTCTTCTGGAATACTGTCTAGTATCATTGAGGTGTCCAATGTTTTGGGTGAATACTTCACCCATCAGTGATATATATTTTTGTCCCTGAAGATGGGTGAATTATTCCTCCGAAACGTCACAGCTCAACGATTCTACACATTATTCTTGAAGAAGATCTTCACATCAACATTTTGAGTGAAAACAAATTTGATCCCTCTCAACGCTTAGTAGATCTAGAGTTAAGATGAATTTAGGCTAGTTAATAATTAAACTAGCCTAGATCAATCCTAACTACGGATCTACCAAACATCAAGATGGATCAAATCTCTTGAGATGCAAACCTATCTTAGAGTGAAAAGATATTTGATCCCACTTGACGCTTTGTAGATCTAAAGTTAAGAGGATCTAGGCTCGTTGCCCGAGAGACACTTTCTAGGCCAGTATGGTAGAGATGTTGTAACATAATGTAATATTAACAATTTAACTCAGTGAAAATAAAATAAAAATAAAAATAACCCCATAAAAATAAAAATGACCAGTGGTATCTATGTGGAATATAGTCTATTTAAAGGGGGAGATAAAACCAACCTAGATCCATCTTAAATCTGGATTTACCGAGCTTTGAGAGGGATCAAATCTCTTAACATATAACCTCTTTTAGAGTAAAAAGAGACTTGATCCCTTTCGACGTTTTGCAGATCCGAAGCTAAGACAAATCTAGACTGGTTAATATATAAAGCAATATTGAAAAGTCATTAATTTTTTTTTTAACTGAGAGGTGCTCTCCAACTGAGTATGGAAGAGATGTTATCATATTTTATCCTATTATGTTATGTAAAAATTTTAACTCGGTTAAATTACACAAAAATAAAAATAAAAATAAAGTTTTGAAAATTTAAAAATTAAAAAATAAAATTAATAATAATAATTACTAGTTAAATATATGATTCGGTCCACATGGGTAGCTCAAGCGCAAGGGCCGTGGAAATGAAGTCTCACCGAACCGGAAGTCTTGGTTCAAATCTTGGGCTACCCTTCCCCCGTAGAGGGGTACATAATGGACATGTAAATCGGAGAGTCTGCCCTAGCTTACAAAAAAAAAAAAAAAATTTTAATTCGATCAAATACATAAAAATAAAATAAAATAAAATAAATGATTAAAATAATAATTATTAATAAAAAAATCATTTTGGACCTATTGAGTGCTGAGAGGGATCAAATCTCTTGGGATGCAAACCTTATTTAGAGTGAACAAAGGTTTGATCCTTCTCGACACTTTGTAGATCCACAATTAAGATGGATTTGGGCTAGCTAATAATTAAACCAACCTAGATTCATCTTAAATCTAGATTTGCCAAGCATTAAGAGGAATCAATTCTCTTAAAATGTAAACCTCTTTTAAAACGAAACTATATTTGATTCTTTTGAATACTTAGTAGATTCAGTAAGTAAAAATTTAATTCATAAAAATAAAAATTAATATATATTTTTAAAATTTTAAATGATTAATATAATTATTTTAGATTATTTATTATTTGTTTTAAAATGTTAATATTCAAACTTTACATCTTTATAATAATTTTTTTTTTAACTTTATTTTTAAAATTAAAATTTATTAAATATTAATTTTGATTAATTTTAATTATATAAATATTATTTAGATTTATATAAAAGTCATTTTAAAACCATACAAATTATCATCAAAAATGCAAGTTCAAAATACATATAAAAAATTGCACTTAACGTTGAATACAAGAGAACGCTCCTTGTAAAATATGTATCTAAGAAAAAGAAATAACACTATAGAAGAGTTTGTATTTAGGTTAAAATAAGTAATATATTTATTAAGTAAAAATATTTTTTAGTTCAGTATGAAAGAGATGTTATAATATTTTGTTATGTTATTATTATGTTATCTAAACATTTTGACTTATCAAATTATATAAAAATAAAAATAAAATTAAATTAAAAGAAAAAAAAAATAAGTTTTTCAACTTCCAATAATCTTTTTCTTAATGCTATAATTCTAGTTGAGCAAATGATGAATGTCAATACCTAAATATTTGTATCAAGAAACCTTTTCTAAGTGATTTTTACGGTAGATTAAATTATCATGGTTGATATATCTCTTAACATTTGATCTATTAAGCTTCCAGAGGGATCAAATCCCTCGAGGTGAAAACCTTTTCTCAAATTTTACACTCAAAAAAGAGGTTTGCACCTTGAGAAATTTAATCCCTCTCGATACTTAATAAATCCAATATTAAAATAGCTCTACATAAATTTATATAAATAGTTTCTCTCACAAACAATAATATGTATAAATTATCTTAACAAAACATTGTTAGTCATTTATTTAATATTATAAATATTAATATTACGACAGTAAGCTCGCTTCTTTGTTCACAAAATCACTAATTTAAAAGCATAATTTACATACTAACATGTTTTTGGGGGAAAATTGGAACATATCGGTGAGGGATATCCGTGCTTTTTTTGACTAGTTAGTCATGTTCTCAATCATTATATTCATAATTATGTTAATGTTTCAAAATAAAAAAAATTATTAGATGGGAAGAAAAAGAAGTATGTGTTGGCTTCTTTCTTAGTCTTGCAACGTGTATATTAAATTTTTTGGAAGAAAAAGGTTCATTTGTGGCTAAGTAAACAAAGGTAATAGCTAAGATGCAACATAGTTCCTACTTCTACCGCTATTTAATTGATTTTTTTTGCATAGTGTTTTGTTGGTAATGACATATTTATTTTTCAATAATAAAATAAAACAAATAGCTCTGCACAATAGGCTATAAGCTCTGCACAATAGGATAAGTTTCTAGCATAGTCTTTGCTCCTACCATTATTTAATTGATTTTTTTTTTTATTTTTTTTATTTTTTTTTTTATAGCGTTTTGTTAGTAATGGTGTTTTGTTGGTCATGGCATATTCGTTTTCCAATAATAATCCTTGCTTCTACCACTATTTATTTGATTTTTTTTTGCATAGTGTTTTGTCGATAATGATGTATTCATTTTCCATAATAAAATAAAATTAAATAGTTTCGCACAATGAGCTAAGTTCCGCACAATAGGCTATAAGCTACACACAATGAGATAATTTCCACACAATAGGCTAAGTTTCTCACTTCTGCACAATAGGTAATGACGTATTCATTTTCCAATATTAAAAGTAATGACATATTCGTTTTCCAATAATAAAATAAAATAAATAGCTCCGCACAATGAGCTAAGTACCGCACAATAGGTTATAAGCTCTGCACAATGAACTAAGTCGTGCACAATAGGCTATAAGCTTCGCAAAATGAACTAAGTTTTGCATAATAGACTATAAGCTCCACACAATGAGCTAGGTTTCGCACAATAGGCTAAGTTTATCACACAAAAGTTATTAGTTGTTTTCTCGGTAATGATGTATTCGTTTTCCAATAATAAAGGCAATGACATATTTGTTTTCCAATAATAAAATAAAATAAATACCTCCTTACAATGAATTAAGTTCCGCACAATAGGTAAAGTTGAGCTAAGTTTCACACAATAAACTATAATGAACTAAGTTCCACATAATAGGCTAAGTTTCTTGCACAAAAGTTATTATTTGTTTTCTTGGTAATGATGTATTGGTTTTCCAATAATAAAGGTAATGACGTATTCGTTTTCCAATAATAAAATAAAATAAATAGCTACGCATAATGAGCTAAGTTTCGCACAATATGCTATAAGCTCAACACAATGAACTAAGTTCCGCACAATAGGCTATAAGCTCCGCACAATAGTCTATAAGCTCCACACAATGAGCTAAGTTCCACATAATAGGCTATAAGCTCCATACAATGATCTAAGTTCTGCACAATAGACTAAGTTTCTTGCACAATTTTTTTTAGATGTTTTATCGGTAATGATGTATTCGTTTTCCAATAATAAAGGAAATGACGTATTCATTTTCCAATAATAAAATAAAATAAATACCTTGTCACAAATTTTTGTTTTGTTTTATTAGTAATGATGTATTTGTTTTCCAATAATAAAATAAAATAAATAAAACTTTCATTGTATGCACTTCGACATCCCACAAAATCTATTAATAATAAAACTAACATCAAAACACATTACAATTATGTTGACAATCTTGGAAATCCGTCAACCAAGGGGTCTCCCTGATGTGAAGTCTTAATTATACCTCACACCGTTTGGAGTAGGAGACCCATCAGGAATATCGTCCTAGTTGCCATATATCTTAAAGATATGCCTTGGCTCTAACTGTCAACAAGAGAGAAGAGTGCATGGTGCCTTCGAAAAGAAAGGGAGGTGTGTCTGGTGAGTGTTTGATCATGTGTGTCAAATTTATTTCAATACGGAGAGGAGGAAAAGTGAACCTCTAAGAGAGTGATAGTAGTATCACCCTAGTAGAAACACACATGAAAAAGAAGGGTTTGTGCAACATCAAGCGGAATAGTCCACAAAGATGCGACGATCATTGAAACCAATATGATAAGGAAGATCCGTCTAATATCCAACGGAATATTCCACGAGGATGTGACAATGATAATAACAATTACAACACATTCTCAATATGATAAGTACCAAATAATCGAAATAGTTCAACTAATTTAGCACATATTGTAAGGTCCCACCTTACCAACCATCAGTATTATACTAAGGCTGACTCAAAATGCGATATTATTTTATTTTAAGTTTAAGTTTTTAAGACGTAAAAGTTAATGCAAGGTCATATATCTATTTTTTATTTTTATTGGTATTTTTTACACTAAACACTAATTTCTACTAACTAACTAACCCATGGTAATATTAAACTTCTCATTAAAGATACAGGGTCATGGTTAATCAAGATCCAAAACTTACAACCATAAGCCTTAAAATCATATTTAAATGATAGAGTCTTTAGTGGGATAAATAATATCAATATTTACAAATCACAATTTCCAATAAGTTAATTGTTCATTCTATTGCAATTAAAAGTGTTTAAAAGTGACTAATTTTATTTTGTTCTAAATAATATGCCTATGAATTCTTTGGTAAAACAAAGGAAAGAAAAACAAGATAATTCAACTTCTAAATGAGTGGTTTCCAATGATTATGAATTCATATGTGAGCTAACAATTACAACAATTTACCTGCCCAATTTGAATTCCATAGATTTTTAATTCAATGGAATCATCATGCTTATTCATTGAGATATTTCCAAAAACACCTTGGTTGCAAATCCTAAATTCACAGCCATATTTATAGACAATTCATAGATGTAATTAGGTACAACCATTGAAGCATTATGTCAAACAGTTTGCAAGCATGAAATGTACAACCAATGAGGCATTTTGTCAAACACTTACAACCATAACCCTTAAGGCGATTTCACCACAATTAACTAACATGAATCTAAGATTACATAACTTATTTTTCATTGCCAGTAATGCCAATAAGTGAACCTAATACATAAGTAGAACTATCATCCATCTTCATTGTTGCATATACAAAACTTTAGGCACATAAATGATTATAAACATTTAAGAAATTTTACAAATAGCTCGCAGTGATGTTGGTACAACCATTGGAGAATTTTGAACAATGGTTAGCAGTCACAAAACAAGCTGCTAACTATTAAACTATCAAACAAGCAGTCACAAGTTATTTAAAATATCCATTGAGACTTTAAAACAAGAATTCCAAGTTTATATAACAAGATGGTTTCATAAATAGATATTACTAGGTAAGTCACAACTAAAAGAAAAAAAATAGTGAAACAAACCACCAAGCAACATTAGCAAATTTGTGAACTCAAATTAAAAAAGTTTCATGGCAGCATCGATCGGGGCTGGTAACGAGGGATGGCGGAGTCTCCGAGTGATGTTTCTAGTGAAGAAATTCGAACAGTTAAGGAATTTTAAGTAAGAAACAGGGGTTTTGCTAGTCGTTGAGAACTGAGGGGCGCGATGGAGAGCGGGAAAGGGAGCGGAGAGATCCCCTCCTTTAAAAACGTAGCCGCAGGTGAAGCAAGCGGGAGAAGGTCATAGAATAGGGCAAGGGGGAGCAGCAGAGAGGCACCGGTCCTCGGGAACCAGTGGCAAACCAAAACAGGAGGCCGATGTCTGCCAAGGGCACAAGAAAAACCCAGGTATGTTATTCCTAATAACAAACTTGAGGAATACAAATGCTATATGAGAGATCATGCTTTAATCTGCAAATTTATTGGGTTTTGGCCTACTGAGAGGGATCTAGTAAAATGGATCCAACAACGTTGGAAGCCAAAAGGACATGTAGATTTAAAGCTGGGGGCGAAAGGGTTTTTTACAGTAATTTTTGCTAACTTGGAAGACAAGGAAAAAACTTTTGAGGAAGGGCCATACTTCATGAATAATGCAGGACTGTTTATGAGACATTGGGAAGAAAGATATAATCCAGAGAATGAGAGAATGCTAGCGGCTCCTATATGGGTTAGAATATTTGGCTTACTAGTAGAGTTTTGGGACCCGGATATTCTTGAAGGAATTGGTAATTCAATCGGGACCTTTGTCAAAGTGGCTGAATCAACGAAGAGGGGGAAATATACGTCTTATGCTAGAATATGCATCTATATGAACATATCAGAGCCACTACCAGAATATATAGAGTTAGAATACCAGGACGAGATTTGGCAGCAGCCTCTGGACTATGAGCATATTCCCTTTAGGTGCAGACGGTGCCATGAGTATGGACACCTGATCAAACAATGTTCGCAGAATAGAGAAGAGGAAATCATCAAAAAACAAGAAGAACAAAGAAGGGCAGAAAAAACAGAGGGTGGACAGGCAGGTTTTCAGGAGGTCAGCAGAAGGAAGAGGTCAGGGAAAGAAGGAGAAAAGCCACAAGAAAAGTCGAAGCCTATAATAATAGAAAGCCAGAACAAATTTCAAGTCCTTTAAGAGAATGAAGATGAGGGATCAGAACCAATGGACGAGGAAGACGAGACCGAAAGAGTACCAATGGAAGTTAGCAAAGGAACAAGGGATGAAAACACAACAGTGGCCAGGGAGAATGAAGAGGAGATGGGAGTAACTCCTGAGATAACTCCAGAACAAATCCAGATGGAATCTGGGTCATAAAATGATTCAGGGACAGAAGAAGAGAAAATTATGAGGAAGCTGATACATGAATGGAAAAATCTTGACGAGAGATTGATTTATACCAGAAACCCAGAAACAGTTATACAAGGATACATTCCAAAAATACAAAGAAAAAAGAGGCAGAGCAGGGGAAGAAATAATAGGATAGATAGGGGAATATGAAAGTAACAACATAGGATTGGAAGGCACTGGCAAAGGAGGATGGAAGAGGGGAAGACAAACCCTAAATGAGACAATTCAGGCTGTAGGCGAGATTCTGGTTAACTCAGGTAAGGTTATAGCTCTATCGGAGGTATTCCAACAACCACCCAAGAAGTTATAAATGATAATTACATCCTGGAATATTAGGGGTCTCAACAGTAAAGGAAAACAAAGGTATTTAAAGGAGAGATTGAGAAAGGACAAACCAGGAATCGTAATAATCCAAGAAACGAAGATCACTATGCAGCAGATGGAAAGAATAATTAAAAAATTAAAAATACAGTATGAAGTAATGGGACAAGATGCAATCGACATTGCAGGAGGGTTAGCAATCATGTGGAACCCGGAGGAGCTAATTTTTGAAAACTGGACCAGTCTACCCAGAATCTTAACTGGCTCCTGTAGAGTGATAGGATCCGCTGAAAGAGTCCTCATTACAGGGGTTTATGGACCTCATATAGTAGGGGAGAGAGAAAGATTCATAAAGAAGGTGAAAGAAGCTAGAGGACTCTACCGAGAAATGCCATGGATAATAGGAGGAGATTTTAATTTGATCAGAACAATGGATGAGAAAAAAGGAGGAATAAGGAGGACATATCAGTTTATGGATATGTTCAATGATATGATTTCCGAGCAGAGGCTGGTAGATATGCAAACCACAAAATGGTATATTTACATGGAATAACCGTTGAGGAGGAAAAAACCAAATCGCCTCCAGATTGGACAGGTTTCTAGTATCTGAGTCGATCATGAATAGAGACGTATTTATGGAAGCCAAAATAATGCCAGCTCTTGGTTCAGACAATTGGCCAATAAGGTTGGAGATAGATATTAAGAAAAACTCTGGAGAAAAGCCGTTCATATTTGAATCCTTCTGGCTTAGGAATCCTCAGTTTTTGGAAAAGGCAAAGGAGTGGTGGACTCAAAGTACTGCAAGGAAAAGGGAAAATGCACACTTTCCAGCTAAAATTAAAAGAATTGAAGGGGAAGATTAAAAAGTGGAACAGGGAGGAGTTTGGGAACATCATGGAGGAGAAACAGAGATTAGAACAGGAAATGGAAGAAATCCAACAAAGAATAATACTAGAAGGGAGATCTGAGGAAAGTTGCAAGGCAAAAGGAATCTTAATAAGTAAACTGGAGGAGAGAAGGAAGCAAGAGGAGATTCTATGGAGACAGAAATCCAGGATCAACTGGTTGAGGGAAGGAGAAAGAAATACAAAATTCTTCCATCAGGCCATGGTACAACATAGACAGAGAAACAAGATAGTATCCATAAAAAACGAAGCAGGGGATAGGGTAATAGAGCAAGAAGGGATCGAGAAAGTCTTAGTTGATTATCATAAAGACATCCTGACTGAGCCTCAAAATGATCGGGCAGCAGCTATTGAGAAGATATGTAAGGAAATTCCCAAGTTGGTTACAGAGGAACAAAACAAAGCCCTGATGCGAGCAGTGACTATAAAAGAGTTAGAGGAAATAGTGATGAACATGAAGAAAGGAAAGGCCCCAGGCCCGGATGGGTTTACAACGGAATTCTTTCAAGTAGGATGGTGATTTCTAAGTAAAGAGATTTTGGAATTAGTTTAGGAATCACGTTTGAAGCAGAAGGTATGGCCAGCGTTAAACTCAACCTTCTTTCCTTTAATCCCGAAGAATGCCAACTCAGATAATGCGCAGGGCTTTCGTCCAATTGCTTTATGTAATGTAATTTATAAAATCATCGCCACACTGATAGCAAAAAGGATAAAACCCCTCCTGGCAAATCTAATATCCCCAGAACAAACAGGGTTTGTCGAGGAAAGACAAATTCTCGACGGGCTGGTGGTAACCCAGGAAGTCATCCACACCATCAAGGAAAAGAAGCAGAAAGGAATGATGATAAAGCTAGACTTGTCTAAAGCGTATGACAGACTGAACTGGAAATATCTTAAAAGAGTCCTGGAGTCCTTCGGATTCAACAATATATGGGTAGATTGGGTTCTCAGTATGATTTCAACACCGAATTTCTCAATTCTAATTAATGGGATTCCCTCAACTCCCTTTAACGCCTCAAGAGGAATAAGGCAGGGGGATCCTCTTTCGCCCTTCCTATTTATTCTGGCGGTGGAGGGGTTAGGGAGGTTCTTAAAAAAGGAACAGAGGGAAAGAATAATCAAAGGTCTCAAGCTATGGGGGAGCAATATTCCAATTACCCATCAACAGTTCGTTGATGACATAATGCTGTTCTGCGAAGCAACAGTAAAAGAAGTTAAGGGTATAAAAAGAATTTTGGATACTTTCATGGAGGCTTCAGGTATGGAAGTGAACAAGGAAAAGTCCTGTACCTTTGTGTTCAACAGCCTAGATTCAGTTAAAGCTCATCTTACAAGGATGTTAGGGTTCAAACAAGGAGAGCTACCAACTAAGTACCTTGGAAATCAGATTGATTTTCATCCAACCAGAATGGTAAACTGGCTACAGGTTATAGAGAAAATCAAGAATAAAATGGCAGGTTGGGCATTTAGAACCTTGAATATAGCGGGGCGTATTGTCCTGGTTAAATCGGTACTACAAGCAATACCCATTTATCCTTTGTCCATAATAGTGGCCCCCAAAGGAGCTTGCTCCAAGATAAAAGAACTATATACTAAATTTATTTGGGGAGGCCCTAATCAGTAGAGGAAATGGACCTTAGTTTCCTGGAAACATCTGTCAAAAAGGAAAGAGGAAGGAGGCCTTGGTTTGAGAGATCAAGAAATGTTAAACAGGGTGTTGGGCGCAAAATTATGGTGGCGGTGGATGAGAGGGGGCAATGATCTTTGGAAGAGGATATGGACGCACAAGTACAATATGTGAAGAACTACGAAAGAAATCCTAAGGGTGGAAGAGACCCCAAAAGGATCTTCAATTTGGAACCTGGCAAGTCAGAATAGGAGTATAATCAACAGTCATGTGTTTTGGGAAATAAGAGGAGGAAGAAATGCTAGGTTTTGGGAAGAAGGGTGGCAACAGAGAGATAAACTAGTCAATATACCAACTCTCCAGAACATACAACAAAAAGCACTTAGGAGGGAAGGAGATATGTTGAAGATTATTGGAGAGAGGGAGAGTCAGAAGGTATATGGAGGAAATGGCGAAAGCCAGAAGAATGGATGGAAAACATCACCCAAGATCAGCAAAAAGAATATGAGAAAGAAGTGGAATCAAGGAAGATAAAAGTTAGGAATGGGGAAGATATTTTGAGGTGGGGGAAATCCACGAAAGGGTCCTTCATGGTTAAGGAAGCATATTGTCTGATCGGAGTTCAGGATAGGATGGAGATAAACTCGGAATGGAAAACCATATGGGAAGGTAAATGGTGGCCTAAGATTGCCTTATTTGCATGGCTGGTAGACAAGGAAAGGATATTAACTTGGGATAATATCCAAAAGAGGGGCCTTCTTGGCCCTTCGAAATGCAGTCTATGCAATAAGGAGAACGAGACCCAGAACCATATCCTTAACAATTGTTGGTATGCCGAGAAAATGTGGAACAAGACAAGAAAGCTCTATGGTAAGGAAAGAAGAGACCCCAAAGATATAAAAAGAACCATTTTCCTATGGAATAAGGAAAAATTCAACCGCAAAGTCATTAAAAGGGCATGGGACTTGACAGTGGGATTCACGATTTGGTTCCTCTGGAAAGAACGAAACCGAAGAATTTTCCTTGGGAAACATATAGAACTAGAAGAAACGTGGAAGGGTGTCCTAAGGGCTGTTAAGGAAACAATCTTAGTGGAGGATTGGAATGAAGAGGAGTGGAAAACGAATCAGGAGGAGGGAAAAATACTGGCAAAACTGAATATGAAATATGAAATGGTTTACCCCATAAAAGAGATTAGGCAGAATAAACAGGCTGGAAGTCCTGAACAATTCAATTACCCTAAAGAGAACTTCATAAAATTGAATTTCGATGGGGCCTCCAAAGGGAACCCAGGCAATGCAGGTTTTGGGGGAATCTTCAGGGACGGTGAGGGAAGCATCAGATGGATTTACGCAGAGTGGGGTGGAGAAATGACAAACACCGAAGTTGAACTTTGGGCAGTTCATCAGGGATTAAGGATAGCAGCTAGGAATGGCTACAGGAACCTAGAGTTAGAAGGGGATTCACAATTGGTTATAGAGATGATCCGAAAACTTAACAATGGAAAAAACTGGGAGCAGATAGTGAGCACCTGGAGAACGGCCGGGATAGTACAAGACATAGGAGAAATCCTCAAGAGTTTCGATTACTTGATAATCAACCACATCCGGAGGAAAGGAAACAGGGCGGCAGACTTCCTTGCCAACTGGGGGAGTAATGATCCGGAAGGGAAGGTTAACAGCAATTGGCAGAATGAAAAGGAGAAACCGAAGTGGAAGGAGTTGGTCATTATAACAAATCAAGACCATGAGACAACCACGAACCAACATGAATGAGTACAAGAGACCCCCGATCGGGGCGAACTGGACGGCGGGCGAAGGACAGAGGTACAAGCGAGTGGGAATAATACCCATTACAGGAGAAGATCAGGTAATGATGGCCCGGAGCAGATGGGCCATTAAGAGGATTCACATTTCAAGGTGGAGAGTCAGAGGAAAAGGGAGGACGAGAGGTGATTGGGACGGCCTGTCAGATGGAAATGGAAAGCCTGCATGCTCAAGTAAGGAACGACAGGACAGGGATGGTGATCGAAGGAATAGGTGGCAGGAGGATTACGCCTGCATCGCAAGGGAGTGGTGGAGAAGGAGGGCGCGCAAAGGCGGAGGGCTTAATAAATACCAGAAGAGCAGGGCGGCTCGAAGATTCAGCGTGAAGAGGAGATTAGCGAGGAGAACAAGTCCAGAAGGTAGAGAGAAGCAGAGTGAGGAGATAAGAGCTGAGACGAAGGACATGATGGAAACCAGGACGCGAGGGAAAATCAGGGAGACCGTGGCCACTGAATGGGAAGATAAGTGGAGCGTCAAGGATAAAGGAAAAGCACTGGAGCAGGACGTCGGAGACACAGTTATGGTCTCGGATGACAGTGAAAAGGAGGTGGAATTGTTCGGTTCTGATGAGAACAATTGCCTTCAGCCACGGGCTAAATGGGGAAGAAGAGGAGCTGCTGAAACAGAGGGCAGTCAGGAGCTTTGGGGGAACGAAGGATGGAGACGACGTGGGCATGGAGGAATTAAGGAAGAAGGCAAGGAATACAATCCGAGTAGGCGGACTGAGGTAGGAGAGGGTAGCAGAAGAAGGGGTAGGGGAGGTCGGAAAGGACAACGCGGCAGGGGCAGGGGAAAAACAGGGAGCCAAAGGGAGGAGGAGGCTCCGTTTAATGAAAGGAAAACTAGGGCTTCAACGGGGAGGAAAGTGCGGTTGGCTGAGCAGGCCTACTACCAAAACACCAATAAAGGAGTCAGGAGAATTATACAACATTTAGAAGAGGAGGCCATGCAGGACCAATCTGATCCAGAAATGGAGGATTGGGTCTATCTACTACCGGACCCGAGCCACACAAGAGGCTGCATGACCCTGTACAAACAATCAGTGCATGTGTATTGGGTCATGAAGAGACTACTTGCCAAAGCCATGGAGCAAGTAGTAATGGAGATGGCAGAGCTTTCTCAGGGGATTCCCACTCTCAAGAAGGAGCTGAAGAACATTCAGATTACCCTTCTCATGCAGGACAGAAGAATGGATGAAATACAACAACAGCTAAAGCATTGCCACCCTGATCTCGAGAAGGATATGGACCAGCAGCCAGGCAAGGAGGCATAATCTTATTGTTCTCTCCTTTCTGTTTTTATATGAAGACTGTAGAGAGTAATTTTCCCATCAAATTTTGTAATGTGGAATATAGCAGGAAGATAAGGAAAATAGGTAGTCTCTTTGAATGTATTGTGCATATAGCCTGGGCAAATAGACTCAAGGTGTTTTATTTTTGGATGGCATTAAAAGACTTAAGATGGCCAAAATACCTGGTTTCCCATTGGGCAGGTTGAGGCCATCGCATTTTTGTAATGATTTTGACCTGATGAAATAGAAGAAGTAGTCCCTCCGCAGTTTACAAAAAAAAAACATTAGCAAATCTGTAAAATATAACAGCGTAAAGAACCAGATTCTGAAACTCTGTTTTTTGAAATCAAAGTTGGTGTGACATGGCCATAAGACACAAATACCCCCTGAAGTTGAAATGAATCGAAACAAAAATGCCCAGAAACGTGATTCTTTAAAACCACAACAAAAAAACATATTCCTACTATCTCATTTATCACTTTTCTCAAACATATAATTTACAAACTTATCTACAACTGTAAAAAGAGAAGGAAAACCAAATTTATGCTATCAATGTGTTTTCATATACTCATGACATCCTGAATGCTTAAACCATTAAGACATGATGTGAATCAACTTGCAACAAAATTGTAGAAAAATAAAAATTACATAAAATAATCTATAGTTATTGCAAAATTCCTTCAACATTTAGTGTGCAGCATTTGATATACATCTAAGTTTTAGTCAACGACCAAATAAGCAAAAACCATGTAATGAACTACAAAAAAAAACAACAATATAATGTTGTCAACATACCTGGTAGTGAATTTATACAACTAAAAAAGGTGGGAGTATGCTCCCGCTCCAATGAGAGTATGCTCCAGCTCCAATATCATTACCAACTCATTGTGAACCACCCGATTTTCCTCCCGACCATATCTAGGAAGAACTTCTCCCCTTGGAATCCCTCGCTGCAAAATCTCACAAGAAGTACCGAAAGACAACAGTAGAGAGATTTGCAAGGCAAAATAAGGAAGCAATTTTTCACTTCCTCTCAATACCACTCATGCCCAACCTCAATAGCTAGAGATCTCAAAATTTTAGTAAAAATTTTAGAATTATTTTGGAAGCAATAGGCTACTCTCCAAATCTCTCCCTCTCACCATTTTCCTCAAGTCTCTTCCACTCTTGGCATCATAATTCCCCCCCAAGTGAGAATACATGAGACTCATATATAGGAGGAACAACCAATTCTTGTCATAAAGGAGAAGTAATGTGCATGCATTAGATTCCATTTAGAGGAGTGTAACTTATGCTATTAAGGAGAGGTATGCATGCCTTAGTTAAGAAGAGTGTAACATATGCATTAAAGAGAGCGTAAGAGGAATATTTTATGACATATTTTTAATGAGTGAAAATGAATATGCCATTCTTTGATGAGTGCATAAAATAGAGTGTAATGCATTATTTAAAAGAGAGAGAGAGAGTTACATAGAGCCATGAGAGTAATGAAGGAGATGTGTGAATTAATTGAGGAGATAAAGTTGACTTGTAATTCCATTTTAATAATAATATCATAGTCTCATAAAAGATAATAATAATATTAATAATATGGAGGATTCAATCAAGATCGAAATATTAGGATTTATTAATGATAACTTAAGTCGTTTTTCTTCAACTCCGCTTGGTTACCAATTTATGGAAGGTGATTTACTATTTTTGGAACGTTGTGCTTGAGATGCTGGACATGACTTTCTATATTTAGAAAGTCATTCCAGAATTGTGAGAATGAAATTTTATTTAAGGAAATTCATCCATGAGTGGTATTTTTCTTTTGGAGAATAAGGATTCTGCACCCCCTATTTCATGCATATCCGTGCCTTAGTAGATTGAGGACTCCGTGCCCTGATCTACTCCAAAGATCCAAGATTCCACAACTTGATCTTTTTTAATATTCAGGACTCCGCGCCCTAAATATTCAAGACTCCACGTCTTTATTTTTCTTGCATTTGACTCCACGCCCTAATTTCCATGCCCTCTCATCTACTGTGCTTTAAAAATTTGCATTTCTCCTTATGGTATTGATTGTGAGATTTTACCCATCTGATGGTTCGCTGGTAAGGCCTTGCTCAAAGGCCGAGCACGATGCATGACTTCCACTGTCATTTTGAAGAAATGACTTCCATAGTCATTCATAATTGAACATCCTTGTTGGAAAATGACCAAGTACCCTACCACATCCTGCTTAGTACAATATTAGACATATATAATCACAAAAATCATGTATCATCCATAAATCGTAATTAACCATCTATTCCACATAACCATGAGCATCCATGGGTCTATGTGTCTCAATCTTGGATTACCATCCATGTCATACACTTGCTTCATAAATTAGATGCAAAAAGAAAAACATATGTATAACATTTACTTGATCAAAACCATCTAATACAGATAATCAAAGATACCACACATAAGAGAAAATATAACTATATAAAACATTGTTCCCCAATCTAGTGATCAACTACCATACATAAACATAAAAGGAAATATAACTATGTATATAAAACATTATTCCTCAATCAAGTGATCAATCTGTCACATATATAACTCATCGAAATCACCCTTGATAGGAGTGAAAAAAATATACTAGAAAAAAAAATGGGACACTACACATATGAAAGCAAACATGAATTAGTAATATTCACAGAATAGTCTTACAAATATCCATAATTCATGCATGAAGAATGTGCTGGCCTTGAAGGCTTCTGTTATTAAGTAAAAATTCCAAGACACATGTATACAATGAACAACACTAATTGCAACAGTGGAGCTTTAGAGCCACTCCTTGCTCTTTAAAAGAACTGATTTGTCTCTTTAATGCCTTGCAGGAGGAGCCAAGGTGGAAAAGTCCTTTTTCTCATACAACGAGGGAGTATATATAACCAAGGGGTGATTCTTCCCCTTCCTTGTGACATTTTGAATACCCTCATGACTATTTGGCTTCCTATGACTTTTCAACTTACATGACTCTTCCTATTTTACACATGTCCTTTGGACTTTCACTTTACAATACATATGTTACATCATTGGCCACAAGGTGTGGCATGTGACTACTCATGACATGACATTGCTGACATGGATTGCTTGATGATGTGGCAATGTCAAGCCATTGCTGCTGCTAAGTGCTGGATGTCTTCTTGAAGATGCTTTTCTTTTCACCTCTGCATGGCTTGGTAATGGGGAATCTTCAATGATCTCAAGTCTTGAATAGTGGTTGCAAACTAGTGTCCCTTCACTTTCTCTTGATCGATCAACTCGTAAGTTTGTTTCGGGTGAAAGAACCCTAGGGCTTTGGGTTAGAACCCCAACAGAGTAGAAGCAAACTACAACAAGAAATACTCAAACAACTCAGGCAAGATGCTTATATTATCAAACTACGTAAGAGTGACCGTACCCAGATTTCCTTCATTCGAGTAGGTCCTGCAGGGTTGGGACCCTATGCAATTACCGATGTTCTTCAAACCTGAAAATCATTCAATTTGAACATACATAGCAGTATAGAAGTAAAACATATTCACGAAATTAACTTTATATCATATAAACAAATGATTGATCATACATCAAAATGACATTCATATATGAATTAAAACATAATTTGATGCATAGACATAGTTAATTTCAGAAACAAGACAACATTTCTTTTATTGCATTAAGCTATAAATAACATGGAGAGAATTCACTTGAGTCTTTCTCTGGCTCCAAGCGGAACCATCCTCTAGATTTGTCCTAACCTAGCCTTCAACAATCTTCTTCCATCACCAACACCATGATATCTAAAGCAAAAGGAAGGATATCTACAATCAAGGAAACAAGGGCTTCCTAAAGCTTGGGGAAGTGCATGAGGCACAAGGATTCATCAGACTCAGTCAGGGATAATTTTAGTATAATAACTCTATCTCTTCTCCTCTCCTTAAAGCCTTCCCATAGAGGTCTATTTATACCTCTCCCAATTAGCTTTTTAGTTGGGAAACAGTTGAGCCACAGGCAATAGGAGGTAATCAACAGGTAAAACCCGTGAAGTCCACCCAAAATTAAGGAAATTTATTTTTTTAAGTGTTTTAATACATATACGCGGGTTGGGTATTGACTGACCCACGTGTACATGCCTTTAGCTTAGGTAAAATTAGTGTATAGGGAATAAAACACTATTTTTTATATATTTGGACCAAGTCTGGAAGGAGGGGTTGCCCTAAGACATAAACAAAGCATCATATATGCCAAGAGGGGTAAATGGTGCTATAATAGATGCCCCCTAATATATGAGGTCAGAAGGGGTACATGATGGTTGAAATGTATTAAGTGTATGGAAAGAATCATGCAAAGACTGAGAAGGACTTCACCAGAATTCAGCCTGCCAAGCCATCAAAAGAGATCAGAAAGAAACTGCCATCTGAGGCGGGCATACCCATGCTCAGAGAAAGTAAAGCATGTCAGCATATCAAGTACAAGTGGATCCAATATGTATACTAATATAAAGGAACTGAAATTACATAATGGATCATCTGATCGTGATCGAAAAATTACATGTCTGAATATCACATATAAGAAGACGATCAATGATGCTGAAGGATAAAGTTGATCACTAATGTCAAAAACTGATCCGATTAGTACCAAATGAACATGATGGAATAAAATGATACTACATCGCAACTCGGATTCCAGCATATAAGATGTCGCTGTGAAGAACTGCAACATATAAGGCGGATGGTGTCAACTAGCAGCAACAGGAGCAACTGACAAGTGAACCAAAACATGCTGATGCAACCCGAGGTCTTCACTAACTGCTACGGTACATTTATACACAATGGGAATGAATGATCAAAGGTTGACCACGTGAGAAATTGTTTGATTACCAGTCGTTGATGTATTCTATTAATAAACGCGAGACTACTCACCAATAATGAAAATGAAAGTCAAGGTACCTAGTACAATATAACAAGTGTGAATGAATGAGCTGAAGTCGAACACTTGAAAGAATCTATCAATCAGGAGATAATGATGGTTTCCCACTGTCGATAGTGAAGGAATCTGCCACTGATGACTGCAAACTCCAAGGTACTGCCAACTGGACTCTAGATCTTTTTCCTAGAGCAAATGAGCTATAGTCGATAGGAAAAGATCCGCTATAAGGAAGGCATTAAGGCATCCTTAATCAATCTAGCGCGAGTGTAACCTGTAGGCCAATAACGTGGAAGGAATCGGATGAAAAAGATGTAGTAACCTAATCGAAGCACATTTTCGGCATACACAAGATGTAGCTATTGCACAATAGAAACTGTCTGAACCAACCAATAATGAAAGCTGACATAAAGGCGAGGAATCTACCAATAGGGTCAAATGGAAACCGAGGCACTGTACGAATCCCAATGTGTGATAATGAAAGCTGATTTCGAACACAAGGGAAACCACTTAGTCAAAGACCCATGATACTGATCGATGCTAAGCACAAGGTGACCTATCAATAATGAAAATAGGGCCAGGGTGCAGCTCTAGATCTACCCTCAGAGCAATTTGTCATAGTCGATAAGGACAAGACTCGATAGCAAGAAGTCAATGGAGACCTTCTCAAACCGGCACGAGCAAAGGACCAATGTAAGTGGTGTGATGACAAACATGACACTGACAACCAGGGATGGCCGACTGAAAAATAGGTCAAGGGACACCGCAGAGAGGTCGACTCAGGTTTACTTCCCTTGAACAAAAGCACGACTCAATGATGACTATATGGCAGCATATGATAACTCTATATAAGTTTGTCATGCAAGACGCATAAGCAAACTTTCCATATGACTGGAAGAGGTAACCAATCGGAGGAGTATTGACTCAATAACAAGGTTAAGGTGCTCCTAAGTCAAACTAAAAACCACCCCAATGGAGGAGAGACTTTCTTTTGAGTGTTTTATTCAAGGGCGACACGACTGACTCTAGCTGCCAACAAAATATGGAAATGTCGTCCTGTTCCCGCTCTTTTTGGAATATATAACTTTTTTTGTCTTTTTCTTTAAGTTGGAAAAAGAATAAAAGAATGCTATAATACAGTGGAAAGAATGAGTGTCAGAGAAATAGATGATCTAGTTCCTGGGAGGGGAACATTCCTATGCTCAATTTAGGGAGGCGAAACTGGTCAAGGACACTCAAAGGGATGCTCTTTCCACAGGTAAAAGGATGCTTCAAGTTGCAGAAGCTAAGTAATTGCATGGTTGACTTTGTAGAAGAAATGGTCAAATAAGTGGCTTAAACACGAGTCCAAGTGAAGTCGGTTCAAGGCCAAAAGGTGCAAATAGTCAAAATGCAATGCAACAGTACAACTCAACACAAAGGAGCCTCTAGGGTAGAAGGCCAGAAATTAGCGTGGAAGAAAGGAGAATGTGTCTTCAACACATCAGTCATGGCGAGACTAAAGAGGACTCCCTAGCCTACTCAGTATACTATCATAGGCAACCAATGTCAGTGAGGATATAACTAAGATGCCCATGTAAAAGATGCCTCTACCATCGCATCATGATTTAAAAAAATTGGGAAGTGAAAATGGTTTGCTGACCAAGATACGATGGGGTCGACCCTATGGCTAATGTATCACTGAATGGAGGCTAGTATGCAAGATGCAGTGGAAAATGGTTTTCCCTAACCTAAATGCCAGTGAGAGAACGATACCTACCATGACGGGTCAGCGGTCATGGGATTGAAACAACACCTCGAAGAAGTCTCCAAAATTTCCTGTAAAAACAACCAACTCTCGACAATCCAAGCCCACAGGTCAAAAAATCCATGAGACAAAAATCAAATTTTGAAAAAATATTTTGTAATTTCAAAGTTATATAATGACCCTTGGACTCACAGTTTTTTCATTTCTGTTTGGAGCAAAGAGCCGTGGAGAAAAACTAAGCAAGCTTTCCTCTGAACAATTGGACCGTTCGAATCACCCCAAAGTCTCTAGGTAATCCTCAAATCCTACTTGTAATTCTTTATGATAGTATTTAAAAGTTTTTTCAAAGTTTTGATAGTGGGAAACTATGCCCAAAAATTCAACTCTGCATACACACGGGTTGGATGTGAGTAACCCGCATATACGACGGCCCTACATGCGACTCTGTGTAAAGGGAACCCACGTGTACACGAGTTAAAGTTTTAACATATAAATTAACGGTTGAAACTTCAATTTTTTGCAGGATGACTATCACTTGGAGGGAAAGAGAGCATACCGCCATAGATAATGAGGTAATGAATGATCAAAATGCATTGGATGCTCTGAGAGGTTGTGGCTTACTCAAATTCTTCAAAATGCCAAATATGAAAGCCAATACGCACTTGCTAGAACTTTTGATCCACTATTGGAGTGTAGAGGATGACGCTTTCATGATCTACCAGATGCCTTTATGGATTGAGGTCGAAGATATCTATTTCATTACCGGTCTCTCCCAAAGAGGGGAGGTCGTGTACTTGACAAGCAGGACGAGAGGTAGTCTTTCGGTGGAAGACTATGTCCATATATATTGTCCTAGACATCTAGAGAAGATTGGGAGTCAAATTTCAATCAAACATGTGGAAACACTATCCTTGAGGATTTTTCTATTTACCATTGCATGGGTACATGGGTCAGCTTCCCTGCATCAGGCGTCAAGAGTATCGATGAGCCTAGCAATGGAATGTCTTACCACAGTATTTGACTGGTGCATGCCTCTTCTGACTAACATGAAGAGTCAATTGACCTCTATACAGAAGGGTCAAACGAATAATTTTTGATATGGAACCATCTTGTGTTCATTCTTCTTCGAGAAGGTACCTGGATTACATCCCAAAGTATCAGTGTCCATCAACAACCCTAGATATCCATGAATGGGTAGATGGGCGAACCCGATGAAGCACCTTGGGGGTGGTGACGTGCCCAAAACGACCTTTGATAATGAGTTTTTCACTTGGTGGGATCAATAGATCATCGCGGTCGATGACTACCCATATGCCGACATGGATTTTCGAGGATATCCAGACTTAGTGTTACCACCAAATGTAGCATGGGGAGACATAGGTAACAATTTTTAAGTTTCTATGAGTTTTTAATTTTTTTTTGGATTTTTTAATATGAAATGGACTTTAAAAAAAAAATAAAAATATTTTTGATGAGACAAAATATTGACAAAATATATTGACCATGTTCCAGATGTGGGTCTAGTGAGAACTGATGGATTTCTGAAGCATAGGCGTCGCGGAAGAGGGGCCGAGGAGACGACAGCTGAGACAGAGAGAGTCCTTTATGCTGTTTAGAGAAATTTGGTGAGACTAACTCACTAGGTACCTATGATAGTTATAGAGGATCTGCCTGAGGAGATGTAGCACCATGTGGTAGGGGTACCACGGGACTGGGTTCGGATACTTCGGTGTGTAGCCAACGCTGTGGTTAACTTTTTAACCGCTCATCCTGAGCCAGCTCGATAGATAGATCTATGTATGACTGGACATGATTATGGGCATAAGCCCAAATTTTGAGGACATCCTTGATCCGGATTTAAATAGGAACGCAACAAAATACAGAGATAACCATATACACAAAGATGCAGTGGAAATATTACTTCATTTCATTAATGGAAAACACTGAAATATGCTTACAAACAGAGTTGAAAATAAACCAACTAGGGCGATTGTAGCTTATCTCTGAGAAGAGATGTGGCGGCTACATGCCTCTGAACTGTGTTACAATGAGGCTCAAA
>APFE030557929.1:6659-33494 GCA_000404065.3 Pinus taeda | reverse complement strand
TATATAGTGTTTTACAGTGGTATGTGCGAGGGGTGTGGGGAATGGAGTAGAGAGAGGTGCAGCGGGGTTACTGTCTCTCTGCGGTGAGAGTTTCCCATGGGGTATGGCAAAGGGATGAGGTCAGAGCTAGGGGTGATTCTGCGCTGTACAGATGAAGATAGGCATGGTGGTCCTGGGTTGGCTGATGTGGTCCTAGGATTATGGAGGGTTGACCATGGAACCGAGTTCGCACCAAGGAGGAAGAAAATACTCATCGAGTATAACAAGAAACACAAGCTCTCTGGTTCGAAAGTTTGGTGTTTATGGTTACATTCTTTGTTCTGGTTCTATGGTTTCTCAGAGAGAAATGAACTCTAGCCTCATGGTTCTAAGTATATTTTTCTAGTTTTGTTTTGGTTTGGTGGTTTGTTAGAGAGCAGTAAACTCTTGTTTTGTAATCCTACTCATGGTTATGTTGTTTTAGTTTATGGTTCCACCAAGATTGGAACCTCTAAATCATACTAAAGAGGTGGTTTGACTATAAATGGAGGTGGAACGATGATTGACCATAGACCATCAGATTAGTATGATTGAAACATGGATCAACTCTTATATGAATAGTCACATAGTTGGATGATGATTGGCCATACTTGTGTATACAGTGAGATTAGTTGTAATGTTGAGACTATAGAAATATGGTGATAGAATTGCAACTTCTCGAGAATTTTAATCTAAATCAAGAGAAACGATTCTACTTTGCTGCTCTACGCAAATTAATTTTAGAACAACATCCACAAACATGCATCAATCACATACACAAGTACACATATTTATCTAGGGGAAACCAACTGGTAAAACCCCTTAAGCATGCTTGCATTAATTAGATGAATAGAGAATGCATTACAATTGCTTTCTCGCGTTTAGTTCAACCTGCAAATGAATAACCTTTCTCTCTACTCAATGAGAAGCTCTGACCCGGACTTAGTCAATTTCTGCCTCCACATAAGCTCTTATTTCCTTGCATAAATCGTGAGGAATTAGGCCCCTATTTTTTAGGAATTTTCCTCCAATTGATTGCGCAATTCCCAGGGATTGATCTCTGATTGCATGCAACACTTGTACACTCAATACTAGTCTAAAACTGGTGTTCCACTACCTTGGAATCTCCACCACAGTTGAGGAACTTGAATTCTCTGCATGCACTAGATATTTTAGGTTGATTGATCAATTAATTGGATGACCACTGAGTTAGATTGTTGTCCCACTACATAACTAACCTCCAACTAGTTATATCATTAGTTAGAACTAGTTTAACTGAATATAAATGGAAAAAATTGAACTCAATTGCTACAAATTAGCAATCACACATGCATAACTGAACTCCAAGCCCTCTAACTCGAATTTACTGAGCTAGCTGAGTGACAAGAGCCATGTCTCCTCAGTTAACAACCTCCAAGTTGTCTATTGATGTGGAAATTCAAATTTTATCAATGTGACCAAAGCAAAACAAAATTGAAACTTTCTTGCTACACTTATCAACACTTCCTCTTAGCAAGAAAGGGATTTTCAACCACCCCTATCCTACAACTTTGGAATTTGAACTTCGCTCTTGACAAAGCCTTTGTGACCCAAGTGGATATTGGTGGCCACCCACCTATTCCACTTTGACCCCCCACCATTGTTTCTTTCATTTTTTTCAGTTTCCTTAATTTAGCACAATTGACTAGTTTTGGTAGTTTTTCAGGTCCCAAACTTCTAGAGCCATTTTGAGGCCCGAAATGACATTTTTTGGGAAAACCACGGGTGGAAAATCTGAGTTTTTAACCCAATATTCATTGTCAACATTTGAAGTCCTCAAATAGATCTTTTTAACAAGGTGTCATGTGTGTCATACAGAGATCGTATACCAAAGTTACGACCCCAGGAAGTTGATGTACCAATTTACCACAACGGGGCCCATAATTTGGTGTTTCATCTCCTAGGGTTAGGTTTTTGGATGTTTTGGGTTTTCCAGTGTTTCTCGATAATAAATAGGCCCTAAAGCTGCATTGTAACATAGTTCAGAGTCATGTAGTCATCGCATCTCTTCTCAGAGATAAGCTACCATTACCCGAGCTAGTTTATTTCCATTCTGTATGTAAGCATATTTCAGTTCTTTGATATTAATGAAATGAAGTTTTATTTACACTGCATCTATATGTTTATGCTTATATTTGTAATTTGTTGCATTCCTATTTAAATTCGAATCAGTGGTATCAGAGCAGTCTTCTCTTTCTCGATCCTTCTTTGCATGTCCCCAATGAGGTTGGGGTATAAGGAGTTAGGACTCAATCTAGTTGAACCTTTGCAAGATTAGCTTTGCAAACCCCAACGGCTGCCTATGGGGGAAGAAAAGAAAGGCGAGGGAGTAGGAGATCCTATAAAAATATTGCTCGAGGAGGCCCTCGAGAATCAAAGGAATGTGACGATGGATAACTTTGCCTAGATCCTTCAATGGTTGCCCACCATTGGCGCATCCACATCTAGCAGCCACTCTGGAGGTGTCACTTTGTTTAAGGTAAAAGTAAACTTTTCCATTCCCATATTTGAGGGCCAAATAGATGCAGATGCAGCAGATAAATGGTTAAATCTGCTAGAAGGATATTGTTCTGTTCATGATTTTTCCAACTGGGCAAATATTATTTTTCTCTTCTCAAAGCTACCCCCCACATTAAGGACTAGTGATAAACCTACTGTGAGAAGAAGGATGAAAGTACGCCCTAATTTTTTTCAGCCGCACTGACTTATAATTCATTCTGGGACACCATCAAGGAGCAGTACTACCCTGTCGGGAGCTATGAGGATAAATACATAAAGTGGACCATGTTGCAGTAGGGAAGGGACCAAGATGTGTTGAAGTTTACCAATGTTTTTCATACCCTTCGCACGAAGTTGGGTATTAATGATTCTGAGAAACATTTGGTACTGAAGTACCACGGTTGCCTACAGAGGTACATCCAGGATGAGATGGAGTTCCTGGACATCTCCTCGCTTGGTACAACATACCAATATGCTATCAAGATCGAGCAAAAGCTTAAACAGAAAAAGTGAGACTTTGGATCTGCAAATCTAAAGCAAGGGAAAGGTGCCTCCAAACCACAAAACAAACGACAAAACCAAGGCGTGGTGCCCCAGGACAAACCGCCAAAGCTGCAAGCAAAGAAAAACACCTTGAAGTCAAAGAAGGACATGAGAAAGTGGTGCGAGTTCAATAAGAGCTCCACTCACAATACAAGTGAAGGCTTCTAAATCATATACATGTTCTGACTCTAATTAGAGTTGCAGTTGAGGGGCAGTGAATATAGAAGCAGAGAGATAGAGCTAGTACAAGGAGCATTAGCACAGAAGTCGGGAGAGAGGGACATAGAGCTAGCCAGAGGTTCACACAGAGCCATCCAGGGCTTATGCAGAGGCAGCCAAGAGCTGCACATTGCCTTAGAGAGCCAGCGTGGGTGATACAGAGGCTCTAAGGGATGATGCACTGAGAGCTAGTGTGACGCTGGGCTTGAAAAGGCTAACACTGGGTTTTTTGTGGGGCAGATTGAAGCTAGGAACTGTCGAAGTGTTTATCCAGGATTTCAAGAGGAATATCTACTTTAAAGTAGAGAGGTAATACTGTTGAGATTATTCTCTACTGGGCGAGCTGGTTTTGGCACCCAGATTATATTCAGAAACTACATAATAATAAAACCCTCAGATATCTGCACTGGTTTTCCCACATTGGGTTTTTCCGGGGACATTGGTCCAGAAACAATGGTGTCACTTGTGTGCTTGTTTTTGTTTCCTTCAGTTGATGATATGTAATGTGTTGAGCATGTACTTGTATTTATTTTCAGTATTTACATGGTATATAACTTGTTAATTAATCAAAACAAGTAGGAAGAAATAAATCAGAAAAGTACATGAAGGGTTTCTAACAGGTTAGACTTATAAATTCCAACAGTGGAGCCCAACGCCACCATTGCCACCATGAAGATCCAGAAGGAGGAACTCAAAGATCAGGAGGAGGAGGAGTGCCTCTTCCACTCCCAGATGTGGGTAAAGGGTTCCCCGCTACCGTTCATTGTCAATAGTGGGAGCTAAAAGAACCTTATTTCAGTAGAGGTCGTGAAGTGGCTGGGTTTACTGACCACAACACATGCACAACCATACACCAGTGGGTGGCTTCACCAAGGACGGGATCTTCATGTTAGCCATCAATTTCTCCTTGCATACAACATCAAGCCCTTTAGAGATGAGGTATTATGTAATGTTGCTCCTCTTGATGTTTGTGTATTATTAAGCCAACCATACTTGTGGAAGAGACATGTTGTGTATGATTGAAGGCCTCGCGCTGTTATTTTTACCTTGGGAAATAAGTTGTACAAGATACCGGAGGTAGCACCGCCTACTGCCATCTCTTTGATTACTGTAAAACAATGCAGTAAGCTCATTTCCAAAATCGGGAAATTTGTTTTCCTGATGAGACGCCCTCAAGAAAAGAAGAAGATGTTGGCCATGAACTCCAGACAGGGCCCCTCTACACGACAAAAACAGATGGACAAGGTCATGTAGGAGTACGAGGACATCTTCACCTCCCCTACAGGGGTGCATGTGCACTGTTAGGTCAAGCAATCCATCGATCTGACCCCAAGGGTGTTGTTGCCAAATGGACCAATCTATCAGTGCTCTATTCTGGTGAACGAAGAAATCAAGAGCAAGATTCAGGAGTTGCTACAAAAAGTCACATTCGGCTGAGTTCATCACCCTATGGGAGCCTGATTGTGTTGGTACAAAAGAAGGATGGGACTTGGAGACTCTGTATTGACTATCGTGCACTGAACATGATCACTGTCTGGAATAGGTACCCGATCCCACAGATTGATGACCTTCTGGACCAACTCAAGGGGGGAAATATTTCAGCAAGATCGCTTAGAGTCTAGATATCACCAAGTACCAATCGAACCCTCTGATGTGTTGAAGACTACCTTCAAAGTCGAGGAGGGCCTTTTCGAATGGCTAGTTATGCCCTTTGGGTTGACGAATGCTCCTGTAACCTTCATGAGGCTAATGGATGACATCTTTCAGCCATTCACCAACTCATTTGTAGTGGTATACTTGGATGAAATCCCAATCTTCATCCAGCATTGGAAAGAGCACCTCCACCATATCCAATAGGTTCTCCAAACACTGCGGCAACATAAACTATGTGCCAATTTGGAGAAATTCACTTTTGACATGACTTAGGTTCAATATCTAGTATACATTATTGATGAAAGGGGGTTGCATGTGGATTTAGCAAAGATCCAAGTCATTCAGGATTGGCCAGCACCAACCACTCTAATAGAGCTCCGCAAATTTTTGGGTCTTGTCGATTTCTACTGCAGGTTCGTGTTGGGGTACTCTCATATCACTTGGCCCTTAAGTCAAGTCATCAAGGGAAGAGAGAAATAAAAATTATTTTGGTCTAAATCTCACTAGAAGGCATTCATAGAGTTGAAACATCACCTCTGCTCTGCCCCAGTGCTCACATTACCAAACTTGCAAGAACCATTTAAGATCAAGACAAATGCCTCTGACTATGCTATTGGGGCAGTCCTTACTAAACAGGGGCATCCAATGGCATATTACAGTGGGAAACTTTCAGACACAGTACGGAAGTACCCCACTTATGACAAAGAGGTGTATTTCATTATACAAGATTTTCGACAATGGAAGCATTACATTTTAGGGAAGGAAACATTCATCCACACAGACCACCGACCCCTCCAGTTCATACAGATGTAAGGGAAGTTGCAGAATGTTCGCCGTCAGAAGTGGTCCACATAACTGCAACAGTTCCATTTGAATATCAAGTACAAGAAGGGTAGCACCAATAATGTTACAGACTGCCTCAACCGACGACCAATCATGTCGTTAACCACTGTGCTCAACTCTTGTGGGCACAAGACTTCTAATTGGCCACTTCTCTACAAAAACAACCTAGAATTTGACCACACATACCATACACTCTTGGAGGGTCAACAAGTTCTATATTTTCACCTCCATGATGTATTGTTATGCCACCTAGGACACCTTTTGTGTTCCTTCCAACAAGTGTGTCAAGATGTTTTTACAAATTTAAATAAAAATATTGTGTTGCATACTGTGATAAAAATGGGAATAAAATTGAGTTGTAAGTTGGATATTCTTCCGTAATTTGTTTGAGGAGTTGGTCTTCCTCTATGAAAATTTTGTGAAGAGTTTTCCGAATATTTTTTTCCCACAAGGCTACAAGGTCGTTGAAGGATACAATATTGGGAGGAGGCTTGAAATGCAGGGTCTTGTTCAGATTTCTCTCATCATCCACTGCTTTGATTGTGAAAATTCCAACATCCTCTTCAGTAATATATACAATTGCATATGTATAATTCACAAACCAATTCTTTATGTAAGAAAATATGAATATTATACATAAAATTCTAAACATAAAACCGGAAGTAGCAATGTTTTATATACATAACTTTGGCATTTCCATTATCAAGTATCTCAAATTTATCTCTAGGAAGAACTCAAAGTTCCCTTTGCCCGAGATTTGAGACGAAAATGCCAGCAAAGCAGTTGTAGTAGGTGTATGTATAAGGAATTCCTTGGCCTTTGATTGCATGATGAAGTTCAATGTCGTTCACAAACACGGCTGGAAAAAATCACCGTGTTGTCAAAAGTAGAGGTAGTTGGACTCTTGGATTAGAAAAATCTGTAATTATCAAAATAAGTGGTGAATGAATATGTAATTATCAGAATAATTTGACCATGTAGGGGATAATATTCGAAAGTGGGCTAATTTTCCATGTTTTTGGCTAGTAGTGGGAAGTAGGCTAATTTCCATGTTTTTGGCTAATATTGGCAAGTGAGCTAATTTTCCATGTTTTTTTTCCAAAAAAGAGAGTTGTATGTTACGGAACATTAAAAAACGCGTGCACGTTAATGTTAATCGTTCGCATAAGCTGTTGTGTTTCTTGTTATCTAATAGTAAAGATGATCCATGATATTAAATTTGATAGGTAATAACCGTAAAATAGTTTCGATTATACTTTCTGCTTTGTCATGGTGACATCATCAAAAATTTTAAAAATCATTCTTCCATTATTTAACTGTGAAATAATTCTAATTTTACAATCTTCTCATCATGCTTGACATCCATAAATTGCAAATTTACTCCCATATATAAAATATATTTATGATTACGACATTAGTAATATTGCAAAATTTCAAAGTCAGATTAAGTATTGAGTATTAAAAAATCCTCAATTCAACAATATAAATTTTTCCTGGGTTGATATTGATATATAATTTTCATAGATTGAGATTCATAAATATTAGTGCACAACTTCAAATCAAGCTGAGTATGAAAGTTAATAAAAAATAAATCAAACTCCAATAAAAGAAAACAAATTATAATAGGTTGATTTAATATAGTTGAAAATTTTATGGATAGGAAAAAAATTGTAAAAACTATTTGTTATAAGTGTTGGAAACACAAAGAGGAGGAAAACACATGATTTCACACACAGACAATAACATAAGTTGCTGCTCTTTAATTGATCACACAAAAGATTGATTATCACAATGAATATGGTGAGGTGTATATGTATATGTATATGTATACACACACACACACACCACACACATATATATATATATATATATATATATTTCCGACTAGAAATTCACTCAAAATAACTTAAATATGCAATCTCACAATGACACTAGTTAACTCAAACTCCAAATTTGGACTACTCTAGATGCTGGAGTAATTGAAATTTCCAACACTCCCCCTTAATTACAGACGTATGAATCAACATAATTCAATCATGACTCAACATAACTCTATTAGGCTTACAATATAAATTGACTCAATCATTAGTCAAACATGCCTGCTGGTCTAAGTCTCGGCTAGGATTATAATGATTTTGCATTTTTTTCTCTTCTTCCAAATTCTATACCCTCTAAATTGCTTCATTATTTGTTTCACATTCTTGTTGTAGGCTCCATATTTCTTTACTTCTTGTTGCTGCAATGTTTCTTTGAATTTTCTTGAATTTGTGTTAAAGAACAATCTAATCTTGTCTTCTATAGCTTCATCCTCAAAGATTCATTCAACTATGGATTGTTGCCGCAACTCTCCATCTTTAATTTGTCTTCTTTGCTCTCATTCTTGTGATTCATATTCGTGACTTTCTTTCTACCATATTTCTTGATAGTAAAATTTTATCTCTTTTTTACTCTATTGTTGAAAAAAGTTTTTAATGCATTCTTCCTTGTTTTCAGAAACTTCCATGTCCTTCTCTTCACTTTCAACATCAGGTACTGCTTCTTTTTTCCTATACTCCGCACACTCAAGAACAATTGTAAAAATATATTTATTATGCTCTGTAATGATAGCTTTCTTCTCTTCCTCTTGCTTCTCTGCCTTCTCTTCCACTACATGGAGGTTATCTTCCATTTTTATGTTGTCAATGGATATTCTAATCAAAACCTCTTCAATAAGTTTGTCGTCATCATCTTTGAAATCATTAGTTGTTTCTAACATGTTGTCTTCCAATTGGCTTCTAGACACAAGTGGGTTTCTCTCATTAAATAACAACATATCAATAAGAGCTTTATGTTGCAATGTATGCAACCGCTCATCGATAGTTAATTGTTCTTCATCAAAGTTAACATCAACATAATTTTCATCCACTCTATTATGAGATATCCGAGCATGTATGTGCTCATTAACAATTTCAAGTTCACCAAATTCATCAACTGCGGCTGGATTCACTAATGCACATCTCACTTTGTAGTCAACATCCACAAGTCTTTTGTCACAGTGGGATTCACCATCACCCACACCATCCACATTACAACGGAGTCCTTGAGCATTTATATTTTCTTGCTCTACTTCACACACTTAGGCTTTAGCTTCTCTCTCTACAATCATTGTCGCATCTTCTTCATCCATATGTATGCTTGCATAATGGGTTTCACTTTTATAGTCTTCAAGACCATCATCCACTTTTAAGTGAGATTCTCCAAGCTTTGTTGTCCTCCAAAGTCTTGCTCATCTATTTTCATATCTATGACTGACTCAATAGACTATGACACATATTGCTATTGCAAGTCAATCCCCCTAGCACCAAATTCTTCTTCTATGATCTTCCATGCTTCCTTGGAAGTTGTAGCTTTTTCTACTTTGCAAAAAAACTTCTCATCCAATGTTGAAGCATCACATACTTCATCATATGGTTTATTAGACTAGTAATCAATTAACTCTTTTCCTCGAAGAAAAGTTAGTGTTTTGATAACCCAATGATCAAAATATTTACTAGTAAACATAGGAAGGGTAGAATATCAAAGCTACACCAATAAACCTCGATTTATTCCTTCTCTTCTGCTAGATAGTTCATTTCTTCAGTTGCAGCCTAAACATCTCTAAATATGGCAACGATCTTAGCCTCATTTTTTAATCCATGTTTTCTATCTTCTTCATTCGCACTTTGCGACCCATGAATGTTGTCTTTCCTCTATCTTATAGATGCTTTCCTGATGCATCATGCTTCCTTGCATATCGCCCCCCAAAAAAATATGATTTTTATTATGCGCCCCATAAAACACAATCTTCAACCAAAAACTCATTGTCATACTTGACAAAACACCAGAATATTTGGAGATGAATAAACTTTTGCAAAGCCTTAACCTCTCTTTTAAATTGAAAAAACTTTCAAAAAAAGCATTTTATATCGTGCACCTTGACATTTTAAATAAATTAAATAATAATAAAAAATTAAAAATTAAAACCTTTCTCCCAAAATATATTTGAGAACACCTTTTTACTTTTGATAATTCCAATCCTTTTTAAAAACAAAAACTTGCAGCAATAAATCTCCTTATAAATTTTTTTATCAAATAAAATAAACCCTTTTAAAAAAAAAAATATCAGTAATTTCCCCACGTGACTTTTGGTGGCCCTTTAAACAAACACATTAAAAAAATTTCGAAAACATTTGACTTCTCACCTATGGACCATGCTAATGCAGCTTGAGTTGTCCAATGGTTGCATGACTCTGATGTTATTAAGAAAGCGTTATCCATTGTGAGCAACAAAGATATGAACAACTGATTGGTAAGAGTTGTGTAACTCTTATAAAAAAGGAGGATGTGCAGCAACCTAAGGACAAGAATAGCAACAATGGAGATCAATGAAAGATATAGGTTGAAAAAGTGGTTAATGAAGTGTGTGTATTGATGAGAAGACCATTTAGAAGAAGCAAGTGAAACAAGAAGAAGAGAATAATCAACAATGAGGAACAACTAACAAAGGAAATTTGCATCAGTAGAGCAAATGGACAGCAACAACACAAGATTTGGAAGCCCAAAGAACCAAAGGAAAGAAAAAAAAAGCAATATCAACACAACCAAGAAAGGGATCGATTATAAACCAAAGTTTGTGATCCAGGAGGACTCCATCAGCATGCACATGGTAAAGATACCAATTTTTTTTTCACCTTGGGAGTTTGATGTAGGAGCATTCTACTTCCAAGTTAAATCCAAGTTGACTAGACCTAGGGGTTGTTTCATTTACCAAGGCAATTGCTTCCCTAATTCATGTAATTAAATGTAATTTATTCATTAAAGGATCAGAGCGCTACAGACCAATTCCTTGATCTTCACAAAGGTTGCATCATAGTGATCTGTCCACACAAAATCTACATCTTTTGTCAGCAATTGAAAAAGCGGATGTTCTATTTTAGCAAAATTTTCTATAAAGCGCCTGTAATAACCAGTACAAACGATAAAGTTACTTACCCGTGTGGGTGTTTTGGGTATCATAAAATGCAATATTACCTTTACTTAGTTGGGTCCATCCGGATTTGTGCAACCGAAAGAAAGTGTCCCAAGACTATTCCTTCCTTCATCATCATATGGCATTTTTCTGTACTTAAAGAGACATGCACCTGCTTGCATCTTTCAACAAATTTTTCTAGATTCCCCAATGCCTCTTCAAATGAATCCCCATATTTAGTGAAATCGTCCATATAAATCTCAACATTGTCATCCATCAGATCAGAGAAAATCCCCAAAATTGCCCTCTGGAATGTTGCAGGCGCATTACAGAGACCAAATGGGAGGACCCGGTATGTGAATGTTTCCCAAGGGCATGTGAAAGTGGTCCTCTCCTGATCTTCAGAAGCTTTCTGGATCTGGTTGTACCCACGAAATCCATCCAAGAAGGAGAAAAACTTCTTCCCATCCAACGTATCCAAGACTTGGTCAATGAATGGTAACGGGAAATGGTCTTTTTGTGTTGCCTTATTTAATTATCTATAATCCACACATATCCACCATTTACCATTTTTCTTAGGGACAATTACCAATGGGGAAAACCATTGGCTGTTTGAAATGGGTTAGATAAATCCCACGTCCAACAGCTTTTGGAGCTCTTCCTTGACAATGTTTTTCAGAGCATGGTTCATTCTCCTCTGGGGTTGCCTCACAGGATGGCATTCCTCCTTAATGTATATATGATGGGTACATAGATTAGCAGGAATCCCCTTCATATTTGAGCAGTCCCAGGTGAAGGCTTCTTTGTGTTTCCGAAGAACATCCAAGAGTTGCTTCTTCTAGGACTCTGACAGATCTGGATTGATATTCAGGGTTTTTCCTAGTTCTATTTCAACATAAATACTATCATGGGGAACAGTTGTAGGTAGCTCATCAAATCCATCTGTCCTTCCAATACTTTCCTACATCTCACAGCTCAAGACGGACTCCAAGATTTGCTGATTTAAATCTGAAACAGAACATGGATCACTAATAAAAGTAGTAATTGTGCCATCTTCCATTTTTATTTTCAGCTGGAGGGCCTGTCCAATAGTAAGAATTGGTCTTAATTCCTCATTTTCTGATTCAGACTCTTTCTTGGGTAAAGATTTCTTGCGACATGCTCGTTTTGCTGGTGGGTTAGGTTCTGCAGGAGGATATAACACGAAATTCTTAGTGTTTTGTACATTTGAAATGACTATATGTCCAGACCAACACCAATATAAGTGTATGCGATTTCCAGCCATGGTCTTCCCAGAATCAAGGGATGGCCTCCAGTTGGAGATTGCATTTGTAGTACTAGGAAGTCCACAGGGTAGTGCCATGAATCGACCGAAATTGTGATATCTTCTAACTTCCCTACCGGTTTCATTATAGATCGATCTGCCAGCTATAACACTATAGGTGTATATTTCAAGTTACGAAGACCTAATGCATGCATAGTTTCAGCAGTGATGACATTTATGGTAGCACCCAAATCTACCAATACGTTTGGAATTTCTACCCCATTAATTTGCACAGTTAAAATTGGGTTCCTGGGATCCCCATACTTTACAGGCATGAACCTTCCCATCATAAAATCTGATAGCTTCCCCATTACATGAATGGTGAGCGGGTCTCTTGATTTCTTTTTAGGCTTCTTAGCACAATATTCCCTAAGCGTTTTTGCATATATAGGTACGTCCCTCATAACTTGCAGTAGAGGAATCTTGAAAAATAAATTTTTTAACTCCCCTAACAAGTCAAACTCATCTTGGTAAGTTTGTGTGGTCATAACAGAGATGGAGCGCTCCCGAGGATGAACCCTAGATTTGCTGCCTCCATGCCCTCGACTGCCATCGGGTTTCTGAACGCCCCTGCTGCGGATGGTTTCGAGAGCTTCATGCATAGGTTAAGGGTCTTTCTCCTCTCTGCAGATTCGCCAGATATCCATACCAATATCGCCGGCACCGCGGACGCGGATGCTCACGCAGATCTCTTTGTCGTGGGCTCTGGAGTAGCATGGCTTCATCCCCCTGCTTCCTCATCACGCTTGGGTGGCCCTCTTCAGAATGTCGGTGCAGCCGCCAACGACGACCATGCAAAACCCTTCGCTGCTTCTCTTCGAATTGTGGCTTTCGGGAAGGAAGGGTTTGCTCTAGATGGCTGTTAGCCTCTTTTGCCAATGAGGCAGATCCAGGAAACGAAAATCAACCAACGCGTATGCCTCCTCTCTTCCCAGATCTGCAGGGGAAAGAGGCATTCAGACTTTTCTTCCTCGTTCCAGATACAAATCAAGCTCATTACAAGCAAAACTATGCTACAATGGGTAAGCCAGACGGATCTAGTGCAGAGTATCAAGATTACACTGAACATCAAACTGGGGATCCCCTCTGCAGCTCAACGGCTCCTCCACGAAGGTAAACAACTTGAGGATTGCTATCCTATTTCTTTTTACGACATTAAGAAAGATGCATCCATTATTTTAACCCTTCGTTTGAGAGGAGGAGCTGCTGGAGAGTCATCCTCAGCTAAGGCATTTTCATATAAAGATGCAGTCCATGCTAAGAAGCCTGAAAAGACAGTTCCACCAGTTCAGGCTCCCAAACCTTTTATGGTGGACAAACTGGAGGAAACCCCCACCATTGAAATAATGCATCCATCGCTAGATGAGCAAACCCAAAAGTTTGCAAAGCACGCCATTATTTGCAGGTTTAATGGGCTCTAGCCGCATACAGCAGACCTCTACCAATGGGTCCACTCCAACTAGACCAACAACTGCAAGGTTCTGTTATGCTCAAAGGGCTTCTTCATTGTAGTGTTCGCGTTCAATGAGGACTACCAAAAAGCCCTTACTGTAGGTCCATGATTCTGGGGTTCAGCAGGATTATTTCTCACCCCATGGTTCCCAAATTTCGATCCAGCTATAGCAGTCATAAACAAGCTCCCCATCTGGGTCCGAATCCCCAACCTCCCGGCGCATCTATGGCATTTTGCTGTTTTCCAAGGGATTGGCAAGGCTCTAGGCTACCTCCTTGATACAGACGTCTCAAGAGGGGAACAGGGCCTCTATACCTTTGCCAGAATCTGTGTAGAAATAGACATGAGCAAAGGTCTCCCTGACCAGATCAATCTCAAAATTGGAGACTTTCATTGGACTCAGGCCCTGGACTATGAGAACACAGCCTTTCGTTGCCGGAATTGCCATCACACAGGGCACCTTCAGAGCTCCTGTCCCACGATGCCGATTCACAAAAAGAAGGCCAATCCTAAGCAGAAATCTAAGAGCTGGAAGCCTCATACCCCTCCCCCCATGGACGACTTTGATTTCAGCACGGATGATGAGGAAGAAACCGCGCAAGATATGGAAGCAAATCTAGCACAGAATCTGCCCCAGGCTGAGCATGTGGACTTGTCTGTTCAGCAAATCTCACAGAAAAGGAATCATGAATCTTCACCATCGGATTCAGACAAGGAGACTTCTCCTTCTGCCCAGCTCAGCTTGCAAATCTTGCCTCACCAGCAATGCTCTCCTGAATGGGTCAAAGTAGGTAAAAAGAAAGGGAAAAAGTGCCAATTAGTTGATTCCATCCATGTTGGGTAGAATCCTCTGTTCTGCTCTGCTTCTATGCTCCTCTTGTTTCTTCATGTTTAGCTCCCATCTCTTCCTTCTCTTCTAGGGGCCGAGGTGGATGGATCATCCTTTTCAGCTGCCCTTGTTCCTGCTTTTTGGCTGTAATATCTCATTGTACTATATTTTCCCTTAATAGATTTAACTTTTACTGAGAAAAAAAACAAGTCAAACTCATCTTGAGGGATTTGTTTACTCAAAGCCAACCTTTTTGGATAGGGTGGTTCAGCTTGGTGTTTTTGAGTAACTAGCGATTGAGGAGGTGTACTATTTTTGTTGACTTGGTTTGATTCCTCTTCAACCATTTCTGGTTCCTTTTCCTCACTGTCAATTTGTTCAATGGTAACTGGTGAGGGTTGAGCATCTACTGTCTGCCCAGATCGTAAATTCATCTCATAAAATTATGTGGTAGAGATGATGTATGAAGGTAGGTTGAGGGTGTCAACTTGCTAAGCCCCTTTATTATTAGGATTCAGATTGGGTTGGATGGGAAGTTGGGAACAAACAGGTTGATTACCAAGAGCTACATTAGAGGGTAACTGGAGTTTTTTTTGTGGCATTGACTTGGGAAACTTCCCATGAGGAGAAGGCCCCTGCCAGTTCAGATCCCACAAGGAACTCAAACTAGCTTGACGAGCCCACTGTTGCCAAGGTGGAAGGTAGTATTGGGGCCACATGGGCAGATAAGGCATGGGTTGGGGACCCATATTAAAATTACTAAAATATTGAGATGGATCCAAAAACATACCTTGATTTCCCATTGACGGCCGAGGTTGCCATGGCATTTTAGGTCCCATAAAGTACAACTGCTCCATCTCTTCACCTATCCCTTGAAAAACTACTTTCAGTCCTCGTAAGGATGGGCATGTACTTGTTGCATGATTCAACTCACAGATTGCACACTCCTCTACAGAGTTTAATGGGCATTCCCTCTGTGGGTGTTTCTTTCTGCATGTTGGAAAAAACACAGCCATAGTTCTTTCCAATTCTAGTTGTTTATGTTTTACCTGCAACGTGTCTATTTTTTCAGACAAGGTACTCAAGATATGAATCCTCAGGCTGTCCAGCAGATTTCCAATTTCTGCTTTTGTGACACCTCCACCAAATATTTTTGTCGATCGAATCCCCTGTTTATTCCTTGCAACTCCCCTTGAGCATTGGATGCACAATTTGTATATGGTGTCAAAGTTCTCCTTTGATATATCTCCCTTTCCAACTATATTTAACAATTCCAAAGAGTCCTCTCGAAAGGCCCAGAGAAGGATAATTTTCAAAATATCCTTATCCAGGTCAGAGTGACCTGATATATGTAATGTGTATTTAAAGCACTCCACACTGTCTTCCATATTTTTTTCCTCCTTCTGTGTAAACTTGAAAAGTTCTTCCTCAATATCCTGTGATTTACAGTGATCCTGGTACTTCTCCAAGAAAGTAGTTTTCATCTCCTCCCATGTTGTGATAGTCCTTCCCCCAAGACCCATAAACCACCGCAAGGTTGTCCCATTTAGCATAGCAGGGAATATTTTCAATTTTTGAGTGTCCATTATATAATCATATCCCCGACACACAATGTAAAATTCAAACAAAAACGTGTCGGGGTCTTCTAAAGTAAGCCCATGGAAGCTGGGTAAAGCTATTAAAGGAATGGGCTTTGTTGGTGTGCCAGTCCCAATATCCCCAATTAGGAAGTCAATAATAGAGGTTGTAGGTGCCATTAATATCCTCCAATACTCACTGGGGATTTCGGCAAGCTCCGCATGAAGGGCTCTTATCACGGGGGTTTGAGTTGCCTTAACAATGCTCCCTCTATCCTTCAGTGATAGAAATGTCCCTACAAATTCTTCCTTCCTGTCGCAGTGGCTTGACCCTTCAAACCTCCTCTCTGCAACTTATGGACCATTTCCTTGGATGTTTTACTTGCAACTTCTTCTTCTTCTGTTATGAGCAATGATACCCCTTTATCAAGTGTGCTACTACTTGTCTCTCTGGCTGCTAGAAGGGTTTGTTGTATCAAATCAATAGGGGGTGCTGTGAACAGCACTGGTTGATCTACAGATTGTCCCTCAAATATTGTCTACGCACCTGGCCTCACGTCTACATGGGAAGATGCCTCTGATTCAGATTTTGCAATGATTTGCTCGATATAAGTATTCCTTCCCAAATTCTATCCTCCCTTCTTTGGGGCTCTCCCTCTGCCCCTCTTATTTGGCTCTCTGTTCATACAAATTGATATGACAAAAGATGTTGATACCAAATCTTAGTGCCCAAGACCTAGAGTAGGGCATCAAAAGACCATTCCCTTCCCAGGACGAGAGATCACGTTGAAAGGAAAACAACTAACATAAAAGAAAACAGGAACCTAGGGTTCAGGGCCTAGAGAAAGGCGTCAAAGGACTCCTCCCTCCCCAAGACAAGAATCCAAACAAGAAAATAACACACATGTAAGAAAACCTAACACTTCAAGACCTGAAGTAGGGTGCCAAAGGACCCCGCCCTCCATAGGGCAAGAGATTGGGTTTCTCAAAACCAAAAGAACAAAGATGCTGGAAAAATCTAAGCTCAGGGCCTAGAGCAGGGTGTCAAAGAACTCCTCCCTCCTAGGATGAGAGATCGACACTAATAAAATAGGAAAAAAATAAAATCACAAAACAAAATAAATACCTACACTCAGGACCTGGAGCAGAGTGAGAAAGCTCGTTCTCTCCCCAGGATGAGAGATTGACCCTGTGGTTGATACAGATCATGCCTTGCACCTTGTTAGCCTCCCCGACAATAACGCCAAAATGTTGGTGTCCAGGTATGAACAAATTATTCACCCCCTTTCCTACATTAACTTATCAATCTGGGTGTGTATTCTTTTCAAGGTAACATGCAAGGTATATGCAGGGGCAAGATTACAATTTGTCATCAACCAAGGGTTCGTGATTACAAAATCAAAGCATTGTTGTAACAGGGATAAAAACTAAACTGCAGAACTTAAAAATGCATTCACAGTAATCTAAAGAAATTTGTAACAAAAATCAAGAAATACACGCAACAATGAACAACACACATAGTAGGAAAACACACAACACCTGATCAAAAGAGCGGGCCTAGCTCTCTGATCAGGGTTGCATTACTTAAAGCGAAAGATAAAACAACAGAAAGGGTTGTATTTTATTAATATGAAAAATGTTGTTACAATACAGATTAGGGTCTAGCTAACCCCTCGCACAGGAATGACCCATATTTTATACAATACAAAGGGGAATAAAATATCTCCCCAAAACATGGCAACTATATGCCCAAAAATATTCATCAGTTCAACACATCACCAGCACCAAGAAAGAAAGAACAGAAATGATCCAAAACGGGTTGAGAACAACTGCAAATCGATTATGATGTTTCATCGTGGTCGATCAGTTGCGATGAATCATGGAACTACTGCAATATGCCATGAGGTCAACAACTGTGCTCCAAAATCTGTTGTCATAACATGTTTTAGTGGTTCACATAGGCAAAACCCTCATGAATCTACTTCGTTAATTAAATATTCCAAGAGACAAAGAAAGGGGAATTACCTCATTGTTTGAGCATAGTAAATATATGTGAATGAATACAAAAAGGATGAAAAGAGGAGTGGAAATGTAGGAAAAAGATAGGCTGATTTGGTGCCCAACACTCACTTGACTCTACGACTGCTTTTCCCTTGCCAACCTGCTGCAATAATTTGGTTTTCTCTTTTTCCATGATCAATTGCTTCACTTTGAGCTAACTATTCTCCTGTTCAAGGGATGAAATGATGTACCTTGCTCTCGCCATGTTGACTGTGAGCTCTTTGATCTGATAGCCTTTATCTTTGATCATCTATTGCATGCTTGAAGTCTGATCCTCTGCCTTTAAATAAACCATCACAAATTCATGTTCAACCATGTCCTTATCTTGCGCTGTCGATCCCTATTTTGTTGATGTAGAAGGCTTGGCCCCTTTCTCACCATGAGAAGCAAACACAAGCCTCTTCCCTCTCTTATACATCCTAGTCACCTCAGGCTTAGGTGCTTTGGTTCTTTCAACTGGTTTGCTAGAGGACCCCACCTCCATTTGTTGTGTTGGCATGCTAGAGGGTTGAGCTACTACACTGGCTTCATGCCATTTCAAGGTTGTTTCCAAAACAGTTTCCCAAGTCATATCTTTCTCTGCAAGTTGATGAAGTACTATAGTCTTCATCAGACTATGATGAAATAGTCTAGGGTAGTGCTCCTTGTTCTTCATCTGAATCCTCTCTGACATTTGGGCAATGCTCCTACATAGGTAGTTGCACATATTGAGTGGCTTCTGAGAGGTAAAGTGCATTAGGAGGTGAATATGATAAGTATACAATCTGGAGAATCTTCCTTCACATGTAAAGAAATTCGTGACAATCTTCATCAAGGGGGCATACTTCTCCAATAAGTACTTGAAAGTCATAACATGAGCATGTTTTTCCCTATATGGTGTTTTCAAGAAGGGTCTATAATACTCAATATCTAAACTCATTCCCTTGAACCAATATTCACCATTGTCTGGTAGCCCTGTAGCAAGTGAAATGGAGGCCATTGAAAAATTGAATTCAACACCAACAATAACAACACTTTCACCTTTCAACTGAGTTGCCACCCAATCTGTCAACTGCTCATTGAATTCTACTTCACTCACCCTTTTGTAGAAATCCAAGCATTTCACATATTCAAAGCACTGTTTGATAAAGGGAGATGAATTGATTTCTCTTCAATTTAATGGCTCATATCTGAGGATTGTCCCTCCCTTGTGATGTCTCTTCCTCTCCAGTGAATATTCTGCTTCCATGATGATAGAAACCCTAACAACAGGAAAATGAGAAAAACTGTGAGGTATGAGTAGAAAGTGAAATGATGGGTAGGTTACGTTTGATGAAATGGTAAGCAATGTTTGAAACAGGTCGATATGAGCTATGAGGTGGATATGAGCTATGGACAACTGATGAAAATGAATGAAAAAGCAATGGAGGAATGATATTCTTATGAGAAGAAAAGAACATAGTTTTTAGTGAAAGTGCCCAAAACCCCCAGGAATGAACTAGGGTTTCACTTTTAATGAGGTAGACTTATATTTTGAGGTTGATTGAGTGGTTTACATACTTTACCTAACATGCATAAAGGTGTAGCACAAGATTTTACATGTTAAAAATCAAGAAATGAAAATGGCCATCATTAACCCTATCATTTTACATAAAAAAACTCACTACAATACCCTAGTTAGAGAAATCTTTGGCATGAAATGATTTTGAAAAACAAAGAAGCAAGTGGAATGATATACTTACTTGTAGCCTAGCTTAGGATGCAATGAAATTAGGTTAGCAAGCTTTAAAATCGGTTTTGGGAGAGATTTAAGAGTTTCCTGGACACTCTGGCCCAAGCGCATCACAGTTAGCCTGAGCATACTGTAGTATTCCTGAGCGTAGCGCTAGGCCTCCAAGCACAACACAGTCTTCCTAAGTGCAACACCTTGAGGGTTTTTCCAATTTTGCCTATGGAAATGAGTTTTTCTCTCTTTTGGGTAGGAGAGCTCGATACAAAAGAGTGAATGAGAGGTAAATAAGACAAGTTTGGGGCTTTTGAGTTTACATAAGAAAATTAATTTCTCCTTTTAAAAAGAAATGGGACCCAAAAACCTTTGAAAAACTGATTTTTTCACTTTTGAAAATAGAGTCACCTTTAAGGTTGAAACCTGAGCTGTGTTTTCACTTTCCTGAGCACTGGAACTTCTTCTTCTAGAGGTTATCAAACTGAAAGCATAATGAATTTGTGACAACTCAACAACTCAATGTAAAAGAGCTGCTTGTCATGCTCTATTCACTCTTGGATTTATTCATGATAATGATGGACCTTGGAAACCCTAGCGACATAATGGATGACCTGAAACTAAATGAAATGATGATGATGACTGACTTGTTTTTATTATGACACCTTCATAGAAATGTGATAGGTGACCAGCGTGAGTGATTTTTCAAAAGACTGAACTCATTTCTATACTGACCAAACAGTGACCAAATTTTACTATGTAAACCTAGTGACATGAAAAATTTGATTTTGATAGTCCTGACAAGCTTAGTAAAAGCACATTTGATCCAAGTGACAGGCTAACAAGACTGACACTAACAGAAAGAAGGTTAAAGAAAGAGTGAGAGAAGACCTTTAAACTACAAAAAAGTAGAAACCTTAGAAGCACAAAAGAAAAAACTTAGCATATTTATGGAATCTATATTTAGTTTCATAATTCCTTCTCTTGTATATAATTTTTTTTTTCTTTTATGTGAGAAGTATTTGTTATCTCAATTCATGGAAATTGCTGAGAGGAAATCATATAAGGTGACCTCTATAATTCTGGAAGCCTACTATAAGTGTAGCAATGGTGATAAAATCTTGTTGTGAGAATTGTATGAACATAGTATACTACTGCATCATGATCTTAGGTAGAAACCTAACCATTTTTGGGTGATGTTCAACCCAAAGTTTTTACTTCCTTATTAAATACTCATGATCACTAAAGAATTTCCATATTCATCATTCAGAATAATCAAGATTGTCACCTTTTAGTTAGAGGTGAATTTCATTAGCGAAGAGCTATCATCCATTGGCATTATCAATTGGCTAAATCTCCCCTACAAGTAGAACTAATATCCTTTACAAGAATGGAATCCATTTTTTGATGCATTAGGAAATTTGAATTTTTGAAGATAAAATACTTGGAAGGATGTAAAAAAATATGGAAGTAGGCTATACAGGATATAAGGAAAACAAATGCACTTAATTTTACGAACCTCCAAGTAACCACCCATAGGATCAACAAGTATGTTCAATGTAGAAGGAGACATGGGAATAATAGATTAGACTTTGATTCCATTTTCCCTCGATTTGGCTTCCTTCACCAGAGTACCAAAGTGATTGCAACATAGAAGCCATAAGTGAGGCTATCTATGGCTTCTATATTGGTCAAGCTGACTACAACATTAGAAACCTCCATGCTAGGTGCCCCTACTCAAATTCAGATTTGGATTAACTACTTGGTTGCATGAGAACATGCAACAATTTTAGCTGGGGGGATAAGATGGCACTTAAAATGCCATATTTTCCACACATATTTACCTCCTTTATTGATCATTTTTATTCATCATACTATTATCCTAAAGCCTACCTTGACTTTGAATAATACAATTTTTTCCAATGTACATTTTCTCATGAATTATTTCATTTCAAGCAATTATACTAGTGTGTTTAGGGGAGAACTAGCCTTTTGGTGCTTGCTAATTAAAGGAATCATGACATGTTGCACCATCGTCACAAAATTTTCATCATCAATTTTCATTGTTGTTACATCATTAGGTTTTTACATATGATATGATGACCTGCCAAGTGGATGATGCATGGTTTGGAAAATGACAAGGTTGTTAGTTTGGGACAAACTAACCACACCAATTGACCAAGATTGCTCTAACACATATTAACCAACATCATGACCAGATGATGTGGATGCCTAGATTTTGATTGTCATTTTTTTCTATCTTTAATGAGTTGTTGTAATGAGAATGAGATAGCCTAAGAATCATAGATTCTCGTGGCTATCCTCAACTCACCATGTTAAGATAGGAAATCAAAGAATTCTATAAATATTATGCTCAATCTGGGTAGGGGAGGAAGATTGTGAATGCAATTTTGATACTTTGTTTCTAATTAATAAAGAATAATTTTTTTATTTTCCTATGCAATTTGTTTCCATGACTAAATGTTGATTTAAGTTCTAGTTGCTACTATAACTTTTGCCTAATACCTTTGCTAAGGATGTAGGGCCCCTCCTTAGCTAGTTACTACCATAAAATAGTTTAGGTTAGTATTTGTCCATTTCAACTAAGTTTCTATCTGTATGCAAGATATTTCATTATTTCTTTCTTTCTGCAAGCCTAATTAAGTTCCTATTATAGCAGTTCCAATTCATGCTCATATTTGTATTTATGATATAATTTGATTACATTTATATTTAGTGGCACAATTGTCTCTGTTCTCTTAGTTTACAACAACATGAATGTGATTAATGATTAATTGAGTGACAATATTCATATGGTGAAGGGTTAGAACATACTTGTAAACATAATCACCAATTAGATTTTACTTTCATGCATTTTCCATTTCGTGTGTGTGTGTGTGTGTGTGTGTATCATTTCTTTCATGCAAACAAGTTGGAATTTACTTTTTCTTCTTTTTCCAACCAAGGATTATAGTATAAAGGCTTCCTATTCGAGTTGGGTTTAATTAGGTTTGTTTTCCTATTTTCATCCAAATAAGGGTTACAACAAAGTGGCTTCATATGGCAACTAGATTAGATTAGTTTTTTCTTTCCCACATTTCTTACTTTTTCCAATTAGGGGTTATAACAGAGAGGCTTCCTATGTTGGTTGGACTAGATATATTATCATATTCAAAATAGTCTAGTATAATGACTCTACCAAAAGTGTCCTACAACCCCTACCTTGCAATCAATATCTCCCGCTAGAAATTCATAACCTGGAGTAGTAGCAAATGGATTTTCTCAGCATACACAATGCATCATAGTTCACGTATCTGAATATGTAAAGTTATAGATTTTTAACAATTTGCAAGTTAAATTTATATGTGTTTTGGGTAGAGGATTAGTTTATTAAACACATGTACAAGTAAATTTTAACCAAATTTTATAGCCAAACAGAGAGAAATAAGCATATCTGAAACACATAACACAAAGCATGATAAAGTAGGTCACCCCTCTCTCACGCTACATCACTTGGTCTGGCTTCCAATGTAGGGCCTCTTTAATTAAAAATGCTCAGAAGTGTGTTTACATGCCTTACACAACTCAAATAGCAGAACTAATTTCTCCAAGGGATCGAGAACTGTTAAAAACCCCTATTTTGGTTCTTTCTGCACCTCCTTTTGGTTAGAAATTGAGTGAAATATGTGTGTTTCTCCATTTCTCCCAATTCAGTTGCGAACCATCCTCAAATTCAGCCTAAACCTAGCTCGAGCGCCCCGGGTTTTCTCGAGCGTATGGTTCATGGTGGGCGTCGTGACCATGGGGTTGGGGTTAAGCCCTAGCCCATGGTCCCACCCTTTGGTCCTCTTGGGTGCAGTGACCATGTCTGGGGCTTCACCCCGTCCCTACCCCCAACAATGGCAACGTTAAAATTTAAATACATCTGCTCTTCTATCTATGTCAAGTAACATTGTAGCGGAATTGACGAAGGTCTTACTTGGTCTATGTGAGGTCCTGTGTTCGATTCTCGATAGGGGAATTTTGGCCTCATAACAAAAATTTTCATGGCAAAGTGGAGGCCATGTGGCAGCGACTGATTGGTCCACGTGCCTCTCTCTGTTTGGTCCATCACAAAAACCCATTGACCAATGAAATCAAACCAAATTCAAACCAATCACATTGTGCCAAGTGTCAGCCACTCATTGACTAATGGAGGACCAGTCAACATGCCAAGTCATGGCCCAATCAGTTTATGGACTACTCACTAGGCATCCTTGCAACCCAATTTCCAAAGCATTTAGTTGTTTGCCAATTCGATTAGAATGCGATTCGGGAGCATCTGATATCGGTTTTGAGTGAAACGAATTGCATTGGGTTCAGATCACCGAGATATATCCATTTGTTAAGGTTTCGAGCATTGTCGCACACTTTGAATTTTGAGCATTGTTTTGATCCACCAGATCATTTGCAAGTTCCACATAAGCTATGGGTTGAAAATCAAATGCACAATCTCTTAGTTGTCATTTTATGCTATTAGAAAGGTAATTAAAAGGCCTATTACAATCAACCTCCAGTTATCATTCCTTTGTTCATGTATATAGGGATGAAATAAAAGAAGCAACCAAGCATTCCAAAGAAAGGTTATAGTTGCAAGAGGGCACATGGGAAATTATTGAATCCACTCAAGGAAAATCTTCTTCTTATTTTTATGGACCCTAGTTTTAAATTCTCCACTTTCTTGGAGATTCCAAAACCATGATACCTGAAATTATTATATTTCTTGGAGATTCTGGAACCATGATACTTGAAATTACAATATTCTCAATCTTTTTGGGAAGAATGTATATATATATATATATATATCTTTGAGAAATAATGAAGCTAATTTTTTTTTAAAGTCTATGTGGATGAGCAAGCTTTATTCTTTTGGGTATATGCTCCACAGGGGATTCAGTCAATGAACCTCTGAAATATCACGTGCATTCATGGCATACTAAACAATACCCCTAATTTGACTACATATTGGGAAATGACTCTAAAAATCACATTATTAACCCCTACCAATACGAACCCAATACACTTTCCCAATTTAAAAAACCCCTATTTTCGCTAGATTCTCAAGGCATTCATTTTTTCATTAACGTTTTTTATACCCCTTTATATTTTTTCAACTTTGAGTTCCATTTTTTATACCTTCCAATATAAAAACCCTTTACCCATCCCTGAATATATCATGGCATTCTTTCCTCAATATAGAGCCCCCAATATAAACCTACGTGGTATGATATTGCATATTGCTCCCCGAGTGAAACCCTCATGATATGCTTAAAGAATGCAAGTATCTCATAAAGATTAGTTATGTTTTCTAGTATTTGACTTCATAAAGTAGTGTGAATTGTGAAATACCATCTCTCTTACACCTTTTTATAGCTAGCACTATCTACATGTTTGGAAAATATAATAAAATATGCATCAATGACCTTAAGAGTGTCTCTATGTTTCTTTCGGATATTTCTCTGTGTTTCTTCTGGATAATAATATAAATATAAAAAAATAAAAAGTAAAAAGGCATTTGGGTGAGTGGCTGCCTTTGAAGGACCATCTACAAATCTTTCTGGCTTAAACATGTTTGCATCTGGCCCCTAGAACTTCTCACTGTGATGCAGTCCCAAATATGAGAAACTCAAGAGTGCGCCTTTTGGGAGTGAGAACGGGCCGAGCTTCATCTCCTTGTTTGCTTCTTTTATTTTAAACCATAAGAAATTTTAATCAGAAGGACACTTTTATCCATTGATGTTGGGAAAAGCTTTAGCTTTCAGATGAAAATTGGCTATATATTATACAGGTCTCTACCATAAAAGCTATAGCTTTTAAATCACACCTGGCTATATAGTATAAAGATCTAAACCAGGAGGACAATTTCAGGAAAGATGTAGACACTTTTGAGCTTGGGAACAAAGTAGACATCCTTCCTCTCCTTGGTTATGCAGGGAGCTAACACTCGTGTGGCTACGGTTTGGTTCCATGATATACCATTGTTGATTCACATATATATTCGGTATTAATTTATTAAATGATGACTCTTACGAACAAAAATGATTGCTGAAGTTTTGTTAATTGACAGAACCCAAGATTATGGAATATATAATTGGTTCCATGATATATCATTGTTGACTCACATAGATATTGAATATTAAATGATGACTCTTACGAACAAAAATGGTTGCTGAAGTTTTGTTGATTGACAGAATTCAAGAATATGGAATATGTAAAATGAAATGGAAAATTGTCCTTAACTACCTTGATTTATTGAGATGGGCAAACAAGAACTTGGTATCAATAACTAACATGTTTTATATCTTTAAATAAGACAAAAATAAAAATAAAAAGAATGATCCATGGGTAGCCTGAAATACTATCTCTCTTACACCTTTATATAGTTCACACTATTTCCATTTTTGGAAAATACAACAAAATACGGATCAATGAAGTTACAAGTTTCTCTATGTTTCTTTTGGATATTTCACTTGACACATAACTAGATTAGTTATGTTTTTTGGTATTTGGCTTCATGGGGTAGTCAGAAATACCATCTCTCTTGCAGCTTTTTATAGCTCACACGATGTCCATTTTTGGAAAATACAACAAAATGTGGATGAATGAACTTACGAATTTCTCTATGTTTCTTATGGATATTTTACTTGACATATAACTACCTCTCCTTAAACGATGTTGCAACTAGGAAATTTGACCCATGATTAATTTCATTAGCCTAGCTTAATTCTTCATTAATCTCTCTCCATCTAATAACATTTTTTATTCAATCAACTTCAATTTAAATTGTAAAATAAAAAGTATAAAATAGTAAACCCTTAATTAAGTGGAATAAAAAAAATATACTTTGATTTGATTTAGAAACAAAATTAAAATACCATTATCATACCTAAAATGTATCTCAAAATTTAATAGCAATTTTATTTTATCAATTTAGTAATTTTATTTATTCAAATTAAATTTAAATTTGTAAAATTTGTTTTATCAAAAGCTAAGCCCTTAATTGAATAGAATAATTTTTTTTTTTATAGTTTGATTTAAAAAAAAAAAAA
>APFE030557923.1:0-19780 GCA_000404065.3 Pinus taeda | reverse complement strand
ATAACCTTTCAATCTCCTGCTTCTTTCCCAAATGGTCCATAAATGTTTGTAACCAAATCGTTTCTTTACTCAAAAGTGTAGCAACAACATACTCCACTTCCATCGATGAAAGTGCAACAATGAATTGAATTTTAGAAAATGAAATTATTTTTGTTCAACCTATCATATGGTGCTCATAGTATTATCTCTATCAGCTTCCGTGTCTACATCAACATATCCCCGTAGAACAATGTTTAAACCTCTAAAACATAATTCTTAATTAGTGGTGCCTCTCAAATATTTGAGAATCCACTTCACTATCATCTAATTCTCTTTTCCTAGATTGTCCATATACCTTCTCACAACTCCCATTAGATGTGAAATATGAGGCCTTGTACACATCATTTCATCGATTAAACTTCAAACTAATGATACATATGGAACTTGAGACATATAATCCATATCTTCCTCAGTCTTGGGACACATCCGTACATATTTTGAAATGGCTAGCCAAAGGTGTATTAACATATTTTTCATTATACATTTTAAATATTTCTAACACATTATCTATGTACTCACTCTAAGACAAAGTTAATTTTCAACTTTTCTTGTCTCTAGTTATTCTCATATGAAGAATTTTCATTCGAACACCAAAATCCTTCATTGCGAATGAATTAGCCAATTTTTCTTTCAACACATTTATATTTTGCATGTTATATATTGAAACAATCATGTCATCTACATAAAATAACAATATAATATATCTTCCACGATTCTACCTTTTTAGATAAACACAATGGTTAGACTGACATCTAGTATAATTTTGTTCAGACATAAACATGTCAAAGTTTAGATATCACTACATAAAACTGTCCTAATGATTTTATGGTTTTCATAATCATATAAATGATAATGAAAATCATTAACACCATATCCAGTGAAGGTACACTTCTTTGTTTTTTCCTCAAGACTTGTTCTACTTTCTTTATTAATGTGGACAAATGCTTCACAGCCAAAATTCTTTAGAAATGAGTAATTTACCTTCTTACATGTACATGTCTTCTCTAGAATTCCACTGTAGAAGGAACTTGAAGCCCATTTTTTTATAAGATAAATAACAATATCAATATCATTTTATTTACATTGTAGAGGTAATACTCTTCCTCTCTCTCATTCTCCATGTACCTATCTCTCTCTCTCTCTCTCGATATCCTAATCCTCCCTCCCTCCCTCTCCCCTTTCTCCATGTCTCTTGTATTCATTCCCTCTCTCCCTTTCTTACTCCTCCCTTAATCCCTCTCTCTCTTCTTATATTTCATACTTTCTCTCATTCTCTCTACCCCTTTCCCTCCCCTGTCTCGCTCTCTCTCTCTCTCTCTTCTTATCTCTCATCATTTCTCTCATTCTCTCTCCCCCCTTCCCTCTATTGACTCTCTCTCTCCCTTAAATATATTTAAGTCCAGCAAACTCTCTCTCAATCATCTCTTACCCATTCACCTTTCTCATTCTCTATATCTATGTCACCATCACTCCCTCACTCTCTCTCCACTAATCCTAAAACTTATACCCTAGATCTAATTTTGAAACGTGACTTCACTTAACATTACTTAGCATTAAGTGAAACTAATTCTTTCAACTAAAATATATGGTGGTAGTATACAACTTTATATACATCATAAACATGGAATCAATTTTAAAATATTAATAAAAGAAGCACAAGCCCATTGTGTCATTTAAAGTGCAATATTAAACAATTAAAATAAAACATCTACTTTTTAAAAAAAAATGGCATGTTACGATCACTTTAACATTTAGTTAGCATTAAGCTTAAACTATTCTTTCAACAAAAATATATGGACAAGTTATACAATTTTATTCCTAATTATAAACATGAAATAAATTTTATTAATTATTAATAAAATAATTTTCACAAATCCATCTTATGCCATTTAAAATGCAATTTTGAAACCATAAAATATAAACATAAATTCTAACCATTTTTTATAAATCATATATTGTAACATTATATTTTTGATAAAGTAATAATAACCTTGCAATATTTAAATGTATGTTAAATAAATATACACTTTCATATTTAGAAATAGGAAGATTTACATAAAAAATAATAACCAACATAAATTAAATTACAAATTTATATTACCTTACACCAAAAATATATATTTGATCATAACATAACTAAATGCAGTTTTATAATAAGAAACAAAGAAATAAATATATGATTATAAAAAATACAAATTTATAATATATATGGATAAATAAGTTAATAATTTAAAATATATACAATGTGAAGTAAATGCATTTCTTTTTATATATAAAAGAAACCATGAGAGAATTCACTATATTTTTTTGTTTAACTTACTCATATTAAAAAACATAATAATAATAATTTAATTGTAAAAACAAAAAGAGTCGAGCATCTCAGGATAATAATAATAATTTAGTGGAAAAAAAAAGAAACCAACAGAAAATCCCGATATAATAAAATAGATGGAGTTAATCCAAACTAAACTAATAATGGAGAAACTATTAAATGCCGTAAATACATACTTACTCCATTTCTAAAAACAATTTAACAAAGTTTAGGGAGGGTATGTGCAATTTGGGCCATAGTGCGAACTCACTTAGTCTGGTTTGAGTCTTGCCTGAGGAGAAGATGATGGACGGAACGAAGTTTTTAAGGACGGAAAGCATTGGAGTAAGATCTGTTAGTGTTCTTACTGGCAACAATTTGAAATCACAATTTCTCATCCCAGTGTTTCTTCAACGACGACTTTTTCGTTCATTCTTGTTGTTATAATAAAGGGTGAGACCAAACCCAAACGAAATGCTTCGCGAAATGCTAAATAAATTGTAGAAATTAACGACATTGTAGAAATGAAAGGACTAGGGTTTTGATGGATTTCAATAAATGCTGAACTGAAATAAAAATGATTGCATGAAATATAATAAACATAGATAAAAACGAGTTTAAATCAACAAATAAACTGAAATAAAAAAATCTTTTACGGAGATAACGAAATGCCACCTAAAATCAGAAATCTACATAGAACAAAGATGCGAGCTAAACAACTTTAGAAACTCAATATAATAAAATTAAGCAGGGTTAAACAAAACTACACTGAAAATAATATTGTACAAACTGCATTTAGTTTTGTAAAAACAAATAATCTTGAATTTGTAAAAACGATTTGCCTACCTTTGTCTCGATAACATAACAAATCTTGAATTTTTAAAAACAATTTGCCTACCTTTGTCTCGATAACACAACAATATTATATTTTATATTTTATGTGTGAAACATCATCACAAATTTTACTTGTATCAAGTTAACAGACAATTTGGGCAATGACCACATATTCTAACAATTTGGGAAATTACCATCCATATGGCATATTCTAATGAAGAGCCTTTCTCGTGTTCCAAAGTTCATATAGAAACAAGAGAATAAACAAACAAACACATACAATAGATAAAATAAAAACACAAACATTTAAAATTTCTATCATCATGAAGCATAAACATGTAACTAATTATAAAAAATGATAAACTAAAAAACAATGTTCATTGAATAGTGGTTCTTATGAAAATTCAAATTCTTTCATGATGTTGTAGTCATTTTCAAAAGAAACAAGATTTTATTAAATTAAACTACAATTCAAACATTAATACTTTAATATAAAAATTCTACATATTAGAAAAACAATTATGGTATATGATATTACATATGTGTAAAAAGATTATACACATACAAACATAAACAAACACTTGAAAAGAAGAGAACAACAAGAAAATACATATCATAAACTAAAACCACATACATAAAAAATTCTATGGTTAGATGTTGTTTACTTCCTTGAGTAGGTAGTGGCATTTCTTTCATGGTTTTCATAGTGTTTTTGGCAAAAGTAGAATTAGCTTGTTAATTAGGGTTTACTAGGTTTTGCTTTACAGTCCAGTCCTCCTTTCTGCAGTTAGAATAGAATATGTAGAGTAATATTTTCTTTAGCTTGAGCTCCTATTGATCTCACTTCGGCTGACCAAGTGACAACCTGTAGTGAGAACTAGTACTAGTACTTGTGCATATAGCATTGATGCTTCCAAGTTTGTCATGAACTACTGGGTTGATAAAAGTAAAGTTAGTAGCCCAGAAGTTATAGCATTCTTGCTACAATACTGGCTCTCACCAGGTTTATAAAAAAATTTTAAATTCTTTTAATAAACAGTTAAATTAAAATTACAAAACACATTTTAAAATGTTATAAAAAGCTTAGGGTTTAGGGTTTAATGTTCAGAGTTTGGGGTTCAGGGTTTAAGGTTTAGGGTTTAGTGTTTATGATTTAGGGTTATAGAGTAATCTTTTCTTTAGCTTGAGCTCCTATTGATCTCACTTCAGTTGACCAAGTGACAATCTGTAGTGAGAACTAGTACTTGTGCATATAGCATTGATGCTTCCAAGTTTGTCACGAACTACTGGGTTGATAAAAGTAAAGTTAGTAGCCCAGAACTTATAGCATTCTTGCTACAATACTGGCTCTCACCAGGTTTATAAAAAAAAATTAAATTCTTTTAATAAACAGTTAAATTAAAATTACAAAACACATTTTAAAATGTTATAAAAAGCTTAGGGTTTAGGGCTTAATGTCCAGAGTTTGGGGTTCAGGGTTTAAGGTTTGCGGTTTAGTGTTTATGATTTAGGGTTTATGGTTTGGGGTTTCGAGGTTAGAGTTTAGAGTTTATAAGGTTTTAGTAAATTCTTTTAATAAACACTTAAATAAAAGTTTCAAAAATACTTTTTAAAATGTTATGGAATGATTAGTGTTTAGGGTTCATGGTTCAGGATTTAGGGTTTACGGTTTACGGTTTAGCATTTAATGTTTGGTGCTTTGGGTTCGGTTTTAGGGTTTAGTGTTTAGAGTCTACAACATTTTAAATTCTTTTAATAAACACTTGAATTAAAGTTACAAAATAATTTTTAAAATGTTATAAAATGGTTAGGGTTAGGGTTTATGGTCTAGGGTTTAGGGTTTGGGGTTTAGGTTTTGGGGTTTAGGGTTTATGTTCTTGTGTTTAGGGTTTTATGTTTATGGTTTAGGGTTTATAACACTTTAATAAATTCTTTTAATAAACACTTAAATAAAAGTTACAATTCTTCTGAAAATGTTATAAAATTCTTAGGGTTTAGGGCTTGGGGTTTAGTGTTTAGGGTTTAGGCTTTCGGGTTTAGGTTTTAGGGTGTATGGTTTAAGGTTTATACCAAATTAGTAAATTCTTTTAATAAACACTTAAATAAAAGTTACAATACATTTTTAACAATGTTATAAAATGCCTGCGATTTAGGGTTTAGTTTATAGGGTTTAGGTTTTAGGGTTTATTTTTTAGCATTTAGCCTTTAGGGTTTAGGGTTTAGGGTTTGGGTTTTGGGGTTTAGGATTTATAAAACTTTATTAAGATCTTTTAATAAACACTTAAAAAAATGTTACAAAACACTTTTTAAAATGTTATTAAATGATGAGGGTTTAGGGTTAAGGTTTTATAACACAATAGTAAATTATTTTAATAAACACTTAAATAAAAATTACAAATTATTTTTAATCGATCATAAAATGCTTAGGTTTTAGAGTTGGGGGTTTGGGGTTTGGGGTTTAGGGTTTAGTGTTTATAGTTTATGGTTTAGGGTTTATATGAGTTTAGTAAATTATTTTAATAATCACTTAAATAAAAATTACAAAATGCTTGTTAAAATGTTATAAAATTATTAGGGTTTAGGATTACAACACTTCATTAGATGATTTTAATAAACACATAAAAAAGTTACAAAAACGTATCTTAAAACATTATAAAATTATTAGTGTTTAGGGATAGGGTTTATGGTTTAGGGTTTGGGATTTATAACAGTTTGATAAAAAAAATTAATCAGAACATAAAAAAAAGTTACAAAATGCTTTTTAAAATGTTATAAAATGCTTAGGATTTAGGGTTTATGGTTTATAACACTTTAGTAAATGATTTTAACAAAAACTTAAAAAAAGTAAGAAAACGCTTATTAAAATATTATAAAATACCTAGGGTTTAGTGTTTAGGCTTTAAGCTTTAGGGTTTTGGGTTTAAGATGTTATAAAATGCTTACTATTTACTATTTAGGTCTTACAACATTTTATTAAATGCTTTTAGTAAACACTTCAAAAAAATTTACAAAAAGCTTGCTAAAAGGTCATTGAATGCTTAGGGTTTAGGTTTAGCGTTTAAAATGTTATAAAATGCTTAAGGTTGAGGGTTTAGGGCTCACAATACTTTAGTGTTGCAAAGATAAGAGATGCTAGCTAAAAAATCTAGTTTGGAATAGATGTGGATGAGAATATTACTTCACATAGGAAATAAATACTAAATGTGTATGAATATATTGTGAAAGAAAATGAAGGGGAAAATAGGCCCTCCCTCGTTCCATCAATTTTTCCCTCTCTATCTATCACTCTCTCTAAGTATTTCTCTATCTCAATTGTGCTATCTCTCTCTCTCTTAGTATCTCTCAATCTCTCGTTGTCATTCTTACTATGTGTCTCCCTCACTCTCTCTATGATATTGAATCATTTTCCATCTCTCTCTCTATCAATATATCACCATCTCATTCTTTATCTTACTCTCTCTCTTCCCCCTCTCCCTCTCTCTCTTCCTCTCCCTCTCTCTCTCTCTCTCACTCACTCACTCCAATTCTACTTCTTCCTCCATTCCACCCTCTCTCCTTCTCTTTGTCTATATCTTCAATTCTTTCTCACTTTTTCTCCCTCTCTCTTGACATCTCCCCCTCCCACTGTCTCCCTATATTTCTCTTACTCACTCTCAGAAGGCCTCTCTCACACAATCTATCTGAGATTATATCCTTCTCACTCTCTCTCTCTCTAAATCTCTTCCTCTCCCTCTCTCCCTCTCCTCTCACTCTCACTCTCATTCTCACTGTCTCTATCTCCCTCTCCCCCTCTTCCACTTTCAATCTTTCTTTTCCTCTCTATCTCCCTCCTCCTCGCTTGCTCTCCCTATCTCTCATGTCCTCTAACTCCATCTGTCACTCTTCCTCTCTCTCATTCTCCATGTCCCTCTCTCTCTCTCTCTTGATATCCTCCTCCTCCCTCCCTTCCTCTCCCCTTTCTCCCTGTCTCTTGCACTCATTCCATGTCTCCCTTTCTTACTCCTTCTCCCTTAATCCCACTCTCTCTTATTATCTTTCATCCTTTCTCTCATTCCCTGTCGCCCTTTCCTTCCCCTGACTCCCTCTCTCCCTCTCTCTTCTTATCTCTCATCCTTTCTCTCATTCTCTTTCCTCCCTTAACTCCCTTGACTCTCTCTCTCCCTTAAATATATTTAAGTCCATAAGACTCTCTCTCAATAATCTCTTACCCATTCACCCCTCTTATTCTCTATCTCTATGTCACCATTACTCCCTCACTCTCTCCCCTCTAATCCTAAAACTTAAACATTATATCTAATTTTGAAAAGTGACTTCACGTAACATTACTTAGAACTAAGTGAAACTAATTCTTTCAACTAAAATATATAGTGGTAGTATATAACTTTATATACGTCATAAACATGGAATCAATTTTAAAATATTAATAAAAGAAGCACAACCAATTGTGTCATTTAATGTGCAATTTAAAAAATTAAAATAAAACATACTTTTTATAAAAAAATACATACATCACTTAACATTAGTTAGCATTAAGTGAAACTAATTCTTTCAACAAAAATATGTGGTGACAATATACAATTTTATATACATTATAAACATGAAATAAATTTTGTAATATTAATAAAATAATCACAACCCATTATGCCATTTAAAGTGCCATTTTAAAACCTAAAAGTATAAACATCAATTCTAGCAATTTTTTATAAATCATTCATTGTAACATTATGTTTTTGATAAAGTAATAATAATCTTGCAATATTTAAATGTATGTTAAATAAATATACATTTTCATATTTAGAAATAGGAAGATTTACATAAAATAATAATAAACATAAATTAAATAACAAATTCATATTACCTTACACCAAAAATATATATTTGATCATAAACAGAACTGAATACAATTTTATAGTAAAAAACAAATAAATAAATATATGATTATAAAAAATACAAATTTATAACATATATGTAGACAAAAGTTAATAATTTAAAATATATACAATGTGAAGTAAACACATTTCTTTTTCTATATAAAAAAAACCCATGAGAGAATTCACTATATTTTTTTGTTTAATTTATTTATATTAAAAAGAGATAATAATAATAATTTAATTGTAAAAACAAAAAGAGTGGAGCATCTCCGGATAATAATAATAATTTACTGGGAAAAAAGAAACCATAAAGAATCCCGATATAAAAAAATCTTTTACGGAGATAACGAAATGCCACCTAAAATAAGAAATCTACATAGAACAAAGATATGAGCTAAACAACTCCAGAAACTCAATATAATAAAATTAAGTAGGGTTAAACAAAACTATACTGAAAATAATATTGTAGAAACTGCATTTAGTTTTGTAAAAACAAATAATCTTGAATTTGTAAAAACAATTTGCCTACCTTTGTCTCGATAACACAACAAATCTTGAATTTTTAAAAACAATTTGCCTACCTTTGTCTCGATCACACAACAATATTATATTTTATATTTTATGTGTGAAACATCATCAAAAATTTTACTTGTATCAAGTTAACAGACAATTTGGGCAATGACCATCGATACGACATATTCTACCAATTTGGGAAATGACCATCCATATGAAATATTCTAATGAAAAGCCTTTCTCGTGTTCCAAAGTTCATATAGAAACAAGAGAATAAACAAACAAACACATACAATACATAAAATAAAAACAAAAACATTTAAAATTTCTATCATCATGAAGCATAAACATGTAACTAATTATAAAAAATGATAAACTAAAAAACAATGTTCATTGAATAGTGGTGCTTACGAAAATTCAAATTCTTTCATCATGTTGTGGTCATTTACAAAAGAAACAAGATTTTATTAAATTAGACTACAATTCAAAAATTAATACTTTAATATAAAAATTCTACACATTGGAAAAACAATTATGGTATATGATATTACATGTGTGTAAAAAGATTATACACATACAAACATAAACAAACAGTGGAAAAGAATAGAACAACAAGAAAATACATATCATAAACTAAAACCACATACATAAAAAATTCTATGGTTAGATGTTGTTTACTTCCTTGAGTAGGTAGGGCATTCCTTTCATGGTTTTCATAGTGTTTTTGGCAAAAGTAGAATTAGCTTGGTAATTAGGGTTTACTAGGTTTTGCTTTACAGTCCAATCCTTCTCCTTTCTGGAGTTAGAATAGAATATGTAGAGTAATCATTTCTTTAGCTTGAGCTCCTATTGATCTCACTTCAGCTGACCAAGTGACAAGCTCTAGTGAGAACTAGTACAATACTTGTGCATATAGCATTGATGCTTCCAGGATTGTCACGAACTACTGGGTTGATAAAAGTAAAGTTAGTAGCCCATAAATTATAGCATTCTTGCTAAAATACTGGCTCTCACCAGGTTTATAAAAAAAAATTAAATTATTTTAATAAACAATTAAATTAAAATTACAAAACACATTTTAAAATGTTATAAAAAGCTTAGGGTTTAGGGTTTAATGTTCAGAGTTTGGGGTTCCGAGTTTAAGGTTTAGGGTTTAGTGTTTATGATTTAGGGTTATAGAGTAATCTTTTCTTTAGCTTGAGCTCCTATTGATCTCACTTCGGCTGACCAAGTGACAACCTGTAGTGAGAACTAGTACTTGTGCATATAGCATTCATGCTTCCATGTTTGTCACGAACTACTAGGTTGATAAAAGTAAAGTTAGTAGCCGAGAACTTATAGCATTCTTGCTACAATACTCGCTCTCACCAAGTTTATAAAAAAAAATTAAATTCTTTTAATAAACAGTTAAATTAAAATTACAAAACAAATTTTAAAATAATTTAAAAAGCTTAGGGTTTAGGGTTTAATGTTCAGAGTTTGGGGTTCAGAGTTTAAGGTTTAGGGTTTAGTGTTTATGATTTAGAGTTTATGGTTTGGGGTTTCGAGGTTAGATTTTAGGGTTTATAATATTTTAGTAAATCCTTTTAATAAACACTTAAATAAAAGTTTTAAAATTTTAGTAAATCCTTTTAATAAACACTTAAATAAAAGTTTTAAAAATACTTTTTAAAATGTTATGGAATGATTAGGGTTTAGGGTTCATGGTTGGGGATTTAGGGTTTACGTTTTACGGTTTACGGTTTAGCGTTTAATGTTTGGTGCTTTGGGTTCGGTTTTAGTGTTTAGTGTTTAGGGTCTACAACATTTTGGTAAATTCTTTTAATAAAAACTTGAATAAAAGTAACAAAACAATTTTTAAAATGTTATAAAATGGTTAGGGTTAGGGTTTATGGTCTAGGGTTTAGGGTTTGGGGTTTAGGTTTTGGGGTTTAGGGTTTATGTTCTTGTGTTTATGGTTTTATGTTTATGGTTTAGGGTTTATACCACTTTAATAAATTCTTTTATTAAACACTTAAATAAAAGTTACAATTCTTCTTAAAATGTTATAAAATTCTTAGGGTTTAGGGCTTGTGGTTTAGTGTTTAGGGTTTAGGCTTCGGGGTTTAGGTTTTAGGGTGTATGGTTTAAGGTATATACCAAATTAGTAATTTTTTTTAATAAACACTTAAATAAAAGTTACAAAACATTCTTAACAATGTTATAAAATGCCTACGATTTAGGGTTTAGTTTATAAGGTTTAGGTTTTAGGGTTTATTTTTTAGCGTTTAGCCTTTAGCGTTTAGGGTTTAGGGTTTGGGTTTTGGGGTTTAGGATTTATAAAACTTTATTAAGAGATTTTAATAAACACTTAAAAAATGTTACAAAACACTTTTTACAATGTTATTAAATGATGAGGGTTTAGGGTTAAGGTTTTATAACACAATAGTAAATTATTTTAATAAACACTTAAATAAAAATTACAAATTATTTTTAATAGATCATAAAATGCTTAGGTTTTAGAGTTTGGGGTTTGGGGTTTATGGTTTGGTGTTTATGGTTTAGGGTTTAGAGTTTATATGAGTTTAGTAAATTATTTTAATAATCACTTAAATAAAAATTACAAAATTCTTGTTAAAATGTTATAAAATACTTAGGGTTTAGGGTTATCACACTTCATTAGATGCTTTTAATAAACACTTTAAAAAGTTACAAAAACGTATCTTAAAACATTATAAAATTCTTAGTGTTTAGGGAAACGGTTTATGGTTTAGGGTTTGGGATTTATAACGCTTTAATAAAAAAATTTAATCAGAACATAAAAAAAGTTAGAAAATGCTTTTTAAAATGTTATAAAATGCTTAGGATTTAGGGTTTAGGGTTTATAACACTTTAGTAAATGATTTTAACAAAAACTTAAAAGAAGTAAGAAAAAGCTTGTTAAAATATTATAAAATACCTAGGGTTTAATGTTTAGGCTTTAGGCTTTAGGGTTTTGGGTTTAAGATGTTATAAAATGCTTACTTTTTTAGTATTTAGGGTTTACAACATTTTATTAAATGCTTTTAGTAAACACTTCAAATTTTTTTACAAAAAGCTTGTTAAAAAGTCATTGAATGCTTAGGGTTTAGGTTTAGCGTTTAAAATGTTATAAAATGCTTAAGGTTGATGGTTTAGGGTTCTCTCTTAGTATCTCTCAATCTCTCGTTGTCATTCTTACTATGTGTCTCCCTCACTCTCTCTGTGATATTGAATCATTTTCCATCTCTCTCTCTATCAATATATCACCGTCTCATTCTTTATCTTACTCTCTCTCTTGCCCCTCTCCCTCTCTCTCTTCCTCTCCCTCTCTCTCTCTCTCACTCAATCACTCCAATTCTACTTCTTCCTCCATTCCACCCTCTCTCCTTTTCTTCGTCTATACCTTCAATTCTTTCTCACTTGCTCTCCCTCTCTCTTGACATCTCCCTCTCCCACTGTCTCCCTATATTTCTCTTACTCACTCTCAGAACGCCTCTCTCACACAATCTATCAGATATTATATCCTTCTCACTCTCTCTCTCTCTCTAAATCTCTTCCTCTCCCTCTCTCCCTCTCCTCTCACTCTCACTCTCGTTCTCACTGCCTCTATCTCTCTCGACCCCTCTTCCACTTTCAATCTTTCTTTTCCTCTCTATCTCCCTCCTCCTCACTTGCTCTCCCTATCTCTCATGTCCTCTAACTCCATCTGTCACTCTTCCTCTCTCTCATTCTCCATGTCCCTCTCTCTCTCTATCTCTTGATATCCTCCTCCTCCCTTCCTCCCTCTCCCCTTTCTCCCTGTCTCTTGCACTCATTCCCTCTCTCCCTTTCTTACTCCTTCTCCCTTAATCCCTCTCTCTCTTATTATCTTTCATCCTTTCTCTCATTCCCTCTCCCCCTTTCCTTCCCCTAACTCCCTCTCTCCCTCTCTCTATTCTTATCTCTCATCCTTTCTCTCATTCTCTTTCCCCCCTTCCCTCCCTTGACTCTCTCTCTCCCTTAAATATATTTAAGTCCATCAGAATCTCTCTCAATAATCTCTTACCCATTCACCCCTCTCATTCTCTATCTCTATGTCACCATTACTCCCTCACTCTCTACCCCCTAATCCTAAAACTTAAACCTTAGATCTAATTTTGAAAAGTGACTTCATGTAACATTGCTTAGAACTAAGTGAAACTAATTCTTTCAACTAAAATATATAGTGGTAATATATAACTTTATATACATCATAAACATGGAATCAATTTTAAAAGATTAATAAAAGAAGCACAATCAATTGTGTCATTTAATGTGCAATTTAAAAAATTAAAATAAAAACATACATTTTATAAAAGAATACATACATCACTTAACATTAGTTAGCATTAAGTGAAACTAATTCTTTCAACAAAAATATGTGGTGACAATATACAATTTTATATACATTATAAACATGAAATAAATTTTGTTATATTAATAAAATAATCACAACCCATTATGCCATTTAAAGTGAAATTTTAAAACCTAAAAGTTTATAAACATAAATTCTAGCAATTTTTTATAAATCATACATTGTAACATTATGTTTTTGATAAAGTAATAATAGCCTTGCAATATTGAAATGTATGTTAAATAAATATACATTTTCATATTTAGAAATAGGAAGATTTACATAAAAATAATAATCAACATAAATTAAAGAACAAATTCATATTACCTTACACCAAAAACATATATTTAATCATAAACAGAACTGAATGCAATTTTATAATAAAAAATAAATAAATAAATATATGATTATAAAAAATACAAATTTATATTATATATGTATACAGAAGTTAATAATTTAAAATATATACAATGTGAAGTAAACACATTTCTTTTTATATATAAAAAATACCATGAGAGAATTCACTATATTTTTTGTTTAATTTATTTATATTAAAAAGAGATAATAATAATAATTTAATTGTAAAAACAAAAATAGTGGAGCATCTCGGGATAATAATAATAATTTCCTGGGAAAAAAGAAACCAATAGAGAATCCAGATATAATAAAATAGATGGAGTTAAAACAAGGGAAACTATTAAATGCGGTAAATACATACTTACTCCATTTGTAAGAACAATTTAACAATGTTTAGAGAGGGTATGTGCAATTCGGGCCAGAGTGCGAACTCAATTAGTCTGGTTTGAGACTTGACTACAATTTGAAAAGACAATTTCTCAATTGAGTCTTGCCGGAGGAGAAGATGATGGACGAAACGAAGTTTTTAAGGACGGAAAGCATCGAAGTAAGATCTGTGAGTGTTCTGACTAGCAACAATTTGAAATCACAGTTTCTCATCCAAGTATTTCTTCAACCACGACTTTTTCGTTCATTCTTGTTGTTATAATAAAGGGTGAGATCAGACCAAAACGAAATACTTCGCGAAATGCTGAAGAAATTGCAGAAATTAACGAAATTGTAGAATTGAAAGGACTGGGGTTTTGATGGATTTCAATAAATGCTGAACTGAAATAAAAAATGATTGCATGAAATATAATGAACATAGATAAAAACGAGCTTAAATCAACAAATAAACTGAAATCAAAAAACTTTTACCGAGATAACGAAATGCCACCTAAAATCAAAAATCTACTTAAAACAAAGATGCGAGCTAAACAACTCCAGAATCTCAATATAATAAAATTAAATAGGGTTAAACAAAATTACAATATTGTACAAACTGCATTTAGTTTTGTAAAAACAAATAATCTTGAATTTGTAAAAACAATTTGACTACCTTTGTCTCGATAACACAACAATCTTAGATTAGAAAATCATAACATCAGTTTTGCCTGATGAAAAGACGGTGGATGCAATCGAAATCGTTTGGTAGGGTTTATGAATTCGATTGCCCGTGTTTTTGAAATGGTAGATTTCTTGAAGAGCCAATTTCCGCTCCACCAACAATACAATTGAAATCGTTTGGCAGGGTTTATGAATTCGCTTGCCCTTGATTTTGAAATGGTAGAGTTCTTGAAGAACCAATTTCAGCTCGAGCAACAACGACCTATTGTAACATAGGAAGCCTTCGATTAATGTTGATTTAGTTCTCAATTCTCAAATAATATTCTATCTCTTGGCAAAACAATATTCTATTGATTAAATTCTCAACTCTCAAAAAACATTATATCGCTTCGCCAAATAAACACAGCTGCACAGAATGGATGAAGAAGTAGCGGTGAGGCCTTGCAGAAGCCTAATAGAATGGCTTCTTCCCTTCTAAACACACACAGATGCATGCGTTAATTCATTAATTCATGAATAGCTAAATCCTTCATTTTTCTCCGTTAATGCGTTAATGGCTCCGTGATACTCTACTGTTTCAGAATCCTTCCTTTTTCTCTTTGCTTTATTACATATGCACAGTCATTCACTTTTTTGTGCTTTCTTTTTTAGGGACTGTGTTTTTGCTTTCTTCATTTTATGTTTAGAATCTTTCTCCCGGTTTTTACGGCGCTTTTTTGATTTATTATAACTGCACGCTCATCGACTTCTTGTGCTTTCTTCTTTCCACTTTTCCTTTGTTTTATGGTGGACTTTTGTTGTTTGGTTGATCTTCATTTCTTTTTTCTTATTTTTTAATAAGTAATGTAATTTTTATTTATTTAAATATATATTTATTTATTTTTAATGTAGATATAACATATATGAATTTTATTTATTGATTAAACATTTCTTTATTTGTTTTTTAGGTTTTTTTTTTTAAATTTAATTTTAATTTCAATGTGTCAATTATTAAAAAAAAATATAAAATATATTTTTCAATACAAAAAGTTCATAATTTATTATACAAATTATTGTTATTTTTAAACTAACATACTAATCATTATTATTATTTAATTTATGTTATTCTATATCAATTTTTTTAATTTTTTGTATTAAAATTTGAAAATTTTAATTTTTATACCAATAGGGGTCCCCTTTGGTATTGGTCATGTAAATTATTTTTTTAATTAATCATTTTGATATTATGGTTTAAATTGAAAGATGCTAACATATGCTCATTGTCCCCACTACATGAACGAATGAAATTGTAACATCTAACTTTTTTGTATATCTAAATAAGGTGTTTAAACTTTTCTTAAAATTCGTTTTGACCAAATTATTATTAAAAATTTAACTTACCTATTACTTATCACCACTTACAAGAATTAGACAAAAATAAAAACCCTTATCAAGATTAGAGAAAAATGAATTTCAAAATGAAGATAAATATTAAAACTTGGCTACCCCATTACATTCTAATTTGCTTGATGTTCGATTTAAATGGCGTGGCTTCATTCTAAACCAAAAAATGATTGAAAACCAAAAAATGATGAAAATGTGGTTGTATTCCTTTTGAACCATATGGTAGCGTCTTACATTATATTATTTGAAATGTGTTAGACTTTCAATTGACGTAGTTGCATTCTTTTTGAACCATATAGTAGTGGATTATATTATATTTTTTGAAATGTGTTTGGCTTTCAATTTAAATGGTAGATTCTTTTTTAACCATATAGTATTATATTTTTGGAAATGTGCTTGACTTTCAATTTAAATGGTACCAAAATTGACTTCATTCTAAACCAAAAAAATGACGAAACGTAACTGCATTTTTTTTAACCATATATAGTAGTCGGTTACATTATATATTTTTAAATAGGTTTGTTTAGAACTTCCAATTGAAATGGTTTCAAATGTGGCTTCATTTTCAACCAAAAAAATATTAAAAAAATTAAACGTGGTTGTTTTCTTTATAAAACAAAACTAGTAGAAAATCTCGATATAATAGAATAGATGAACTTAAACAAAACAAAACTTAATGATATTAATAATGGAGAAACTATTTAATCCTATAAATATGTACTCCATTTGTAAAAATGATTTAGCAAAGTTTAGGGAGGGTATTTGCAATTTGGGCCATAGTGCGATCTTATTTGGCCTGGTTTGAGACTCGACTACAATTTGAAATGACAATTTGTCATCCCCAGGATTTCTTCAACGAGCAACAAAAACGTTTTCTTTCATTCTTGTTGTGATAATGGAGGGTGAGATGAGACCAAAATGAAATTCTTCCCAAAAAACGCTGAAAAAAATTAACAATAATGAAAGAAATTGTAGAAATGAAAGAACTAGGGTTTTGATGGATTAGAGATTGGAGAAGAACAAGGGATGAGTAATAATACAATTTACCTTGAACTAAATGGGTTTCATCATGAAAAAGGCATGCTTAAATATAGTAAATAGATAAACCTCCTTGAAATATAATCAACATAGATATAATGAGCTGAAATCACAAGGGATGAGTAATAATACAATTTACCTTGAACTAAATGGGTTTCATCATGAAAAAGGAATGCTTAAATATAATAGATAGATAAACCTCTTTGAAATATAATCAACATAGATATAATGAGCTGAAATCAAGAAATCTTTTTCGGGGATAACAAAATGCCACCTAAAATTAGAAATCTAGATAGGATAAATATTAGAGTTAAATAACTCCATAGTCTCAATATAATAAAATTAGATAGGGTTAAACAAAACTATACTGAAAATAATATTGTAAAAAGAAATACATGTTGAATTTGTAAAAACAATTTGCCTACCTTTGACTGGATAACACAACAATCTTAGATTTGAACAATAGAACATCAGTAAATCTTAGATTTGAACAATAGGACATCAATATTTCCAGATAAAAATATGGTGGAAGGAATCCAAATTACTGTTTATGAATTCTGTGTTTTTGAAATTGTAGATTCCTTGAAGCACCAATTTTTGCTTCAGAAGCAACAATCTATTGTAACATAGGAAACATATCAAGGAATTTAACTTTCATGTTGATTTAACTCTCAACTCTCAAAGAATATTTTATCTCTTGGCGAAATACATTAGTGTTTAGGGTTTAGGGTTTAGGGTTTAGGGTTTTTGGTTTACAGTTTAGGGTTAAGGGTTTATAATGCTTTAGTAAATTCTTTTAATAACCACTTAAATAAAAATTACAAAACACTTTTTAAAATGTTATAAAATGCTTAGGGTTTAGGGTTTCATGTCTACAGTTTGGGGTTTAGGGTTTAACGCTTAGGGTTTAGGCTTTATTATTTAGGGTTTAGGGTTTACAAGACTATAGTAAATGCTTTTAATAAACACTCAAATAAAAGTTTCAGACTACTTTTTAAGATGTTATATAAAGATTAGGGTTTAGGGTTTGTGATTTAAGGTTTAGGGTTTAGGTTTTATGGTTTAAGTTTTGAAGTTTTGGGTTTAGGTTTAGGGTTTAGTGTTTAGGGTCTACAACATGTTGGTAAATTCTTTTAATAAACACTTAAATAAAAGTTAAAAAATAATTTTTGAAATTTTATAAAATGGTTAGGGTCTATGGTTTACGGTTTAAGGTTTAGGATTTGGGGTTTAGGGTTTAGGGTTTAGGGTTTAGGGTTTAAGTTTTGGGGTTTATGGTTTATGTTTTTGTGTTTAGGGTCTAGGGTTTTGAATTTATGGTTTAGGGTTTGTAACACTTTAGTAAATTGTTTTAGTAAACACTTAAATAAAAGTTACAAAATTATTCTTAAACTATTATAAAATTCTTAGGGTTTATGGTTTATGGTTTAGGGCTTGGGGTTTACAGTTCAGGGTTTAGGTTTTTGGGTTTTGGTTATAGGTTATATGGTTTAAGGTTTATAACAATTTATTAAATTATTTTAACAAAAACATAAATAAAAGTTACAAAATGCTTTTAAAAATGTTCTAAAATTCTTACGGTTTAGTTTTTATGGTTTATTTTTTAGGGTTTAGCGTATCGGGTTAGGGGTTTATGGTTTAACGATTAGAATTTATAAAAAATTATTAAGAGCTTCCCCTTCTCTCCCCCTCCCATAACTCCCCCTACCACCCCTTCTCTCTTTGCCTTCCCTCCCTCTCCGTCTCTCTGTCTCTCCCACTATCTCCCTATCTCCACCCCTCCCTCACCCTTCCTTTCTCTCTCTCCCTCTCTCTCCCCCCTTCCCCCCTCTTCCTCTCCGCCATATCCCTCTCGTCATCTCTATCCTTTTCTCTCCCTCTCTCCCTATATCCCTTCCCTCCTACCCCTTCTTTCTCACCCCCCTCCCGGTCTCTCTGTCCCTCTCTCTCCCCATCCCCTCCTTTGTCTCTCCCTCCCCCTCTCTCCCGTTCTCCCTCTCTCTCTACCTCTCCCTCCCCCACTCTCTTCCCTCCCCCTATCCCTCTTCTTCTCTCTCTCTCCCTCTCCCCATCTCAGTCTCTCTGCCTCTCCCCCTCCCACTCTCTATTCCCATCCCTGTATCTCCCCCGACCTATCTTTACCTCCCCCTCTCCATCACCCTATCCTCCTCTCTCTGACATCTCCCACCCCTTCTCTCCCCCTCCCATCACTCCCCCTACCAACCCTTCTCTCTCCGCCACCCTCCCTCCCTCTCTCTCCCTCTCCCTCTTTGTCCCCATACCTCCCCCTTTGTCTCTCCCTCCATTCCTCTCTCCTCCTCCCTCTCCCTCAATTCCTCTCTCCTTCTTCCTCTCCCTCCCTCTCCCTCTCTGTCCCCATACATCCCCCTTTGTCTCTCCCTCCATTCCTCTCTCCTTCTCCCTCTCCCTCCCTCTCCTCCTCCCTTACCCTTCCCCCTCTCCCTCTCTCTCTACCTTTCCCTTTACCACTCTCTTCGCCTCCTCCTATCCCTATTTTTCTCTCTCTCCCTCTCCCCCTCTCTCTCACTCTCTCCCTCTCCCCCTCTCCCTCTTTGTTCCCCTCTGCCTCTCTTCGCCACCTATCTATACCTCCCCCTCTCCCTCACCCTGTCATCCTCTCCTTCCTATCTCCCACGCCTTCTCTCCCCCTCCCATTTCTCCCCCTACCACCCCTTCTCTCTATGCATCCCTCCCTCTCTCTATGCCTCCCTTCCTCTCTCTCTCTCTGCCTCCCTTCCTCTCTCCTTCTCCCTCTCTGTCCCTCTCTTCGCACCTTGCTCCTCTACCTCTCCCTCTCCAACTCTCTCTCCCTCTCCCACTCTCACTCTATCTCTCCCTCTCCCCCTCCTCCTCTTTGTTGCCCTCCAACTCTCTCCCCCAACATATATCTACCTCACTCTCTCTCACACCCTATCCTCCTCTCTTCTTGAATCTCCCACCCCTTCTCTCCCACTCCCATCACTCCCCATACCACCCCTTCTCTCCCCACCTCCC